>JAULBS010079184.1:0-19517 GCA_032355785.1 Symmetromphalus regularis | reverse complement strand
ATCATGTAAATATATGTTTATTATTATCTTACAGTGTGAGGAGCACCTCAAGAACATCCCTTTCTTTGTTTTAACAGGATTTTACCATGCATCATGTAAATATATGTTTATTATTATTTCACAGTGCGAGGAGCACCTCAAGAAGCCTGCACATTGTCCTGGAAGGATGTACGGGATCCTGCTGGAGAGCATCCAGTTCTACATCAAGGACAAGTATGGTGAGGAAGTGTGGAGCCAGATCCTCGAGATGTCCAACATCAAAAACATTGTGTTCTCCACCCACAAGACTTACGAGGACAAGATCATGGTTCAGCTTGCTGAGAACTGCAGCCACATCCTGCAAGACTGTTCCATCAATGATGCCATGTTCTTCTTCGGTCAGTGCTTCGTTGACTTCTGCCGACACTACGGGTATGACAAGATTCTCAGGGTAGCGGGAAGACATTACAGGGACTTTCTACACGGTATCGATAATCTTCACGAAACTGTTCGCTTCAGCTACCCCAAACTTCAGAGTCCGTCTTTCATTGTGGATGCAGAGGATATTAATGGGTGTGTGTTGACGTACCGGTCGAAGCGGCTGGGATTTACGTATTATGTGATGGGACAGCTGAAGCAGTATGCTCTCAGGTTTTATAATGTTGACGTGACGATCACGGTTCTAAAGGAAACCAGGACAGAACATAGCTGTCATGTCAAATATAGGCTGGATTTTGACAATGTTGGCTTCTCTCCAAAGACACCAACACTATCTGCTTCCAGTACTATGCAATACATTCCTGTATCTAGTAGTACATTCTTCAAGGTATGTCATATTTTTAAATTACTAAATCAAGATATACTATCAGGGATTTAAATTGCATTAATTTGGGCACAGCGTGTTTTATTTGCGAGCAACCAAAACCAAAATAAAAAAAGAATCTTCAACCAATTAGAAAACAGTTTTATGGTAATGCAATTTATAAGAAGCCTTTAGGAGTTGTGCAGCTACCTTGCAATCATCTTGTGTATGTTCTGTTTTTGAGTTAACTTGTTTCATTTTGAACAAAATTAAAAGTAAAGTTTGTTTTATTTGATGACTCCTCTAGAGCACATTTATCTTATTATCAGCTATTGGACGTCAAACACATGGTCATTCAGACATATTTCTTTAGAGGAAACCTGCTGCTGCCAC
Organism: Symmetromphalus regularis; assembly: GCA_032355785.1. Lineage (NCBI taxonomy): Eukaryota > Metazoa > Mollusca > Gastropoda > Neomphalida > Neomphalidae > Symmetromphalus > Symmetromphalus regularis. The sequence continues at coordinate 18,343 of JAULBS010079184.1, read as the reverse complement.
ATAGGCTACTCTTTCCAATAACCAGCAAGTGGTCTTCTATATGCACTTTCCCACAGACAGGACAGCACATACCACGGCCTTTGATGAACCAGTTGTGGACTACTGGTTGGAATGGAAAGTAGCCCAAACTGCAAATGGGTTTTAATTACTTAATCAAGATATAATTCAATCATGTAGCAGTTTGTTTTTCAATTATTTTTAGAATGTTATTATTATTTGTACTGATAAGAGCAAATTCTCTTCACTAATACAACAAAGGCTACTGCGTATTTTTTAATTTATTTTATGGAGGTCATCAGTAAGAATTTTGAAAAAACTATTTAAAAATGGAATTGTTTTATTTTTAAAAATAAAAATTTCTTGTAACTGAAAATGGATTACTTTTAAAGAGATATACCTTTCTTTAGTTAATAGTTTTTTTAGAACAGTGATGATCCACTTTCACCGGCTTTCACTCTCACAACTTTAATTTCACTTGGTAAAAACAACATGAATTAAAGTTTACCCGTACGAACTGAAATCACCATTCCATAAAGTGGGTTGCATTATGTTTTTAAATCTCTTCCTGTTAGTGGTAAGAAATGTCCAATAAACTTTGTTTCTAAGGTAGTTAAATTGTTTTCAAACATATCCATTGAATATGGATGAAATAAAAAATCTTTGAATGCACACAATCGCTCAATACATAACAGCACGACCCGGATGTAACTTAGCGTTCCGTGGCACTTTAATCCTAGATATTTCGTCATGTAAGGCAGACACGTAATGAAACCACTAACGTTTGGCTTGCTCACAATATCCTCTTTAATTCATATGTAGGTCTTAAAGACACAGAATCTAGTTACTAGACATGTAACATAATTGTTATGCTTACAATATCAACTTTAATTCATGCAGTCATGCATAGCCAGAACTATTAAAGACATGGAACCTAGTTACTAGACACTTAACATAATTATTTGTCTTGCTCACAATATCAACTTTAATTCATGCTTTAGCTAGAACTCCTAAAGACACATAATGTAGTTACTATTCCCCTATTTATTTATTTAATGACCCCCTACCCAGCACAAAAGTAAACATCAGCTATTGTGGGTCACCTAAATTTAAACCCATTTTAAATGTGATACTAGTTCTATTAATATGATTTCACATATTAGGTGTTCACAATAGACATGTTAAAAAAATGTATTTGTACTATATTTTTTAGCAGTTAATGAAAGAGTTAGTAATGATATCGTTGTATTTTGACCTGCCAGACATGATGCAATCTTGCTCAGCCAAAGGGTACTATATCTTAATGCACTGATTTCTTAACAATCTCAGTATGATGCAACCAGGTTCAAATCAAAAGAGCTGGATTCAGTTGTTTTTTTCAAGATTTATTGAATTGATAACTATTTAAGATATACTCAACCAAAATAGAAAGTATGCATGTTGAAATATTTTTGTTTCATGGAGTGGTCACAGTAATGGTCCATTAGCTGGATACCGGCCTCTGTGGTGCAGTTGTTAAGCTATCGGACTCGAGGCTGGTAGGTACTGAGATCAAATCTCAGTTAAGGCATGTGATTTTACATATCAGTATCAGCTCCAACCCAGAGTGAGTGCTCCACAAGGCTCAGTGGGTAAGTGTATACCACTTACACTGACCATTTGTCCACAACTGGTTTAATAAAGGCTATGGCATGTGCTATTCTGTTTGTGGGATAGTACATATAAAAGATCCCTTGCTGTTTATAGAAAAAGCAGCAGGTTTCGTGTCTCCTACTAATACTAACCTCTGTCCTGGACAGACAGTACAGGAACCTGAGTTGTGTGCACAGGACAGTGTGCTTGAAAATTCATTGGATATAAGCACGAAAATAAATGCAACCACCACGTTTTATTGAAGGTGTATTTGGTTCTGCTGTACAGTGTCCACGTATGTTGCCGTCACTTGTGAAATATCCTTTCAACTCTTATTAAAGGCGATCGCAATCTGATGTATATATTAATATACTCCTTCTATAACTGACTACACTTGCACCCGACGCCTATAGTGAATGTTATTTGAGAGATTTTATGAAGAAGAAAAAAACTCGCATACTGAATGCTGCACACCGCATACACGTAAACGTTCAGTTATGGTAGTTTTAAGAAACCTGTATGGCAAAATGACCAATTTTGGCGTGACACATGATACCATTCCCTCCCCACCCCAGTACAGAGAGAGCATTGTGACAATTTTACATTCACTTATTACATAGGCAGAATATACCATGGAATTTAGTGAATGTGTATGGAAGAGAATAATCCTGGATGGGGAGTAACCAAATTTAATTAAAGTATTTGAGGGTTCGTGGTTATAAAAAGTTAGTTTTTAGGTGCAGTCTAAACTTTCAGTTTCTGTTTTAGAGATAGACTGAAGAGTTAAATATTATTCAGCCACTGCTTAATGTCTACAAGAACTAAATCATTTTATCACTGTCTGTTATGAAAGTTGTATTATTTGTTAACTTAGGAAAATTTGTTTAAATCTTTATATTTTTAAGAATATGTTTTCAACCTAAATAAGATAAATTCAGACAATATGCTTGGAATGTAAAACGGTGCATAATAAAAATAAAATAAAACAATTAAATAGACTATTTAAACCTACCGACAAATACGATTTTGCTTAAATACTAGTTTAAAAAACACCTAGTATGAGTTTTATGATTTAACTTTCTGTAGAAGGTACAAATCGTAAATGTAAAACATATTATGTTCTCACCTCACGTTAGCATTTTTTCTTTAATCGGGCGTTACTTACAGGTCATAGTTAAAAACCTGTGTCATTACTATTTTAATATTAACTTATATAAAATGTCCTTAAAGTGACAGAAAATTGCAATAAATAGTTAATATATTATATATAAATTACTTGTTATTTCGACATATGGTCAAAATCGACAAGTTTTTGTTGAGAGCGGTTACACATTATGACTTTATGGAACGGTGTTGACGCACATTGCGGGTTTCCTCTGAAGACTACACAAGAGAATTACCAAATGTTTAACTATTAATAAATCAGTGTCTCAATGGTGTCTTTTTTTTTCATTTTGTTTTTATAAATAGGAGTTGATTGTCTTTGTATTCTGAAAAAAAATAAAGCTGTTATTTTGTGTTCATTTCCGACACACAGAACAAAACTGATGTCTGGAATTTTGTAAATAGATGATAATAAAACTATTTATTTTTAAACAATCCGGATTGAATAACTTGAAGATTTTGTTGTTGTTTTTTGATACAATTATAATTGATTGATTGATTTATTTTATTTTATGTTTATAGGCTAGAACTGATACATATGAAGAAACTCATACGAAGTCGTTTTCAACGATTTATTTTTTTATTGAAATCATTTGTTCTCTTACTCAAACTGATATAAAATCACTTCAGTTTTTGTTTTATTAGCAGTTTGATTCGTAATACTTAGCCGTAAAACGCCAGATAATCGTTTTCAGTGACTGGCTAATCCTTCTGAGAACCTAGATCCTGTTCCACAGAGTTATCGTAGCTACAATCCATCTTCGTTATTTAACACTGAGCTGGAATAACACATGATATTTATAATTGTTCCACAGAGATACCCCGCTGTGATCGTAAATCAGTTTCTATCTAAGATCACTTCTGTGATAAAGATTAAAACATTCTCCATAGCTCGATGGCGAAACTTAAAATCTCGGGCTTAGTCACTTTCAATTATTTTAACCCTAAAATCTCTCCGTAGAGCGAAACTATGATAAATTAGTGATGTCAATTTCAACAAACTGCATGAACAACTGTTTACGTCACGTGTGGGTAGAAACCTACGACACATGCACGCAATGTGATTTGTGAACGTGCTAAATGTGAACCATATGGATCGAAATGGGTAGGTGAAAGCCACTTACACCGACAGTGGTCCACAACTGGTTTATCAAAGGCAGCGGTATGTGCTGTCCTGTTTTTGGGAAGGCCCATGTAAAAGAACCCTTGCTTCTAATCAGAAAGAGTAGGCTATGTGGCCGTAGCGAGTTTCCTCCAAACATATGTCAGAATGACCGTATGATTGATTTCCAAAAGCCGATAAAGAGATAAAAACAAATCGAAATGCTCTAGAGGCGTCGTTAAATAAAAAAAAAACTTTACTTTTTACATTACCATATGGATCGGAAAAAAACAAAACAAACCCACAACATTCAGTGACATTTTTGTAAGCTTTCACTTGACTGTTGAATGTTATATAATTATTTGTTTATTATCTTTTTAAAATATTATTTTCTAAACTTTTTTTTCATACAAAATGGCTAAAAACAAATATTGAGTGGGTGGATTTGGGATTGAAGAGTTTTCCATGTAACACTTGTACTGATTCCACAAGAGTAACCTCCACGCCCTAACAGTCACAAGTACTACACTTCCACGGTATTGCTAATAATCCACATAATTATGTGGTTATGGCATACGAAATGAATTGGAAGATGCGCATGCATGCAACAAATCGAGTGTTATTATTGTATTGAAAACAATACCTCGTCACAACAATAACGATGTGCCAATATGATAAAAAGGGACATATGACTAAGTACAATAGATGAGACGCCATATTAGTTCGTGATGCATCTTATTATACTGGGAGTCAATGGCATAAATCTAATTTTCCCACAGAAAGGAAGCACCATTTGTTTGAATCTGAATAACGTATTCTTCCTTCTCACAAATTTTACAATTATTACTATTATTGTTTTTACTATGAATGATGCTGGAGGCGACATTGTTAAAACTTGGGATATCATGCGCAGCAGAGAAACATTCATTTCCGTACTGAAACAGCCAATGACACAACATCGCCAAGGGCGTGAAATTCAAACGTCATTATCTCGCTTTTCATTTAGAAGCCTTTCCATTATATTGGGTGAACTTAGAAAGCTATTCTAACCTTAACCGAGCGGATAATGAGCAAACAGAGGCACAATTAGCTCGAAACCCAGACAGGAACACACTGACTGTAACACTGTCCAGAGACAAGGCATTATGTTATTATAGTCACATTATCACCAAGCACAAAACGGGTAAAAGCTTTTCAGACGTGGTAAGTTGGACTTTTTAATGGCAACAATGGCGGGCCAGAGAGCTCAAAGGAAAGGTTCACTAACGCTCTATATATTCAATATTTTTCTTGCCGTAACTTTAAAATTAAGTTTCGTAACACACTACAGATTTCATTATTGTTCTCGACTGCTTTCGCATAGCACGGAACCAGCTATCCATGCAGAACTCGGTTAATTTGCCCACTTGCATTTGTACAAGATAGATGTTTTGAAAAAAAAAAAGAAGATAAAAAAAATAGTTGTATTAAGTAATCTGTAGCAAAAACAAGCTCGATGTCATCATTACATTATCATGTCATGACTACAGAGAAAACACGACCTTGTATTTTATTGCTTTCCTTAAAAAACTAAACAAAAACAAATGCGTAATACTGATGAAACTAAACAACGACTGCATTGTAAAACAACTGCTATTTTGTATCATAGTGACGACAGTTTCTGAAGTCTTATTGCGCTGGTGGATTTGTTTATCCTGGACAGCATGGCAAGAGTGAGATGTAGCTCAAACGGTAGCGTGTCTGCCTGTGAAGCGGTCGGTCTTCGGACCAGTCCTTCTCAGTGGACCCATGTGCAGGTCGGGCTATTTTCCGTTCCACCCAGTGATCCACAACTGGTTCATCAAAGGCCGTCTGGGACAAGGCATATAAAAGACCTCTTTCGAAAAACACTGTATCGGAAAGAGTAGCCTTTGTCGCGGCAGCGGGTTTCTTCTAAAAATCAGTATGTCGGAAGGCGGGGAAACGTATTGCAACGTTATTTTAACTCTTACGTTTTAAAACCGTACACGGAAAACCAACAAATAATAAGAAGAACTCGTGAGATATATATTTCACTCGATACCGATAAAGCCATCAGCTAACTGTTCCAAGCTTATTAAGTTTGTAGAATATTTATCTTTTACATATCTTTCTAGAAACTCAAGAACTAATTTTTGTTTGATACTTATAAAAGTTTGTACAATCCAGACCATACTGTGTGATTTGAAAAAAAAATATCTAACACATTAATATTATAAAATATTATTTTAGATCATGTGTAAAGACGTAGAAAACAATAAGTGTAATAATAACGAAATACCTTAAACATGTCATAGATTATGACGTCATTTTGAAACAAAACAAGATTTTACCTCTTAAAATGTAAGGGAGTATTGCGCACACTGTATAACATGGATTTTTATTACCTTAGTTGATATTGAGAGGGAATACGTTATTACCAGGACGCCTACTATTAAGATTATTGAATAGAAACCGTCTCGTTATCCACCATAATACGCACTTTTATTCAAGTCGCAAATATGATACTGGATAATCTCATTTGCTCATTTGTCATTGCATGGTTATTTACTTCGAATAATAATCCCAAGTATTTTTATGTAGTTTTCTGAATTTCCCACTAGAAGTTAGGTTTTTATTTTTTTTATTTATTTATTTATTTATTGTTTTAAATAACTGTTTTCTGTTTGTCATTCAGTATGACACTTATGATAAGAAAATTATTTTTAAAAATCATAATCGCAGTCATAATGATAGTATTTGGAAATGTCCCTTTAAAATGACACTCTTTAACAACTGAAGAGTATAATAATAATGATATCCATAAAAAAAATCCGTTATAAATCATTTTTTAAATAAACGACAGCTATTGATTCCTATTTTCCTGTTAGCTTAATAGCATCTATAGAGCTCACAACTGCTGTCTTTCATGAAAAGAACCACTTATATTGTTGTTAGGAATAAATGTATAGAAAGACGTCATTGTTAGTTACAACATGACAACAAAAAATGTTCATGTAATATTCATACTCTGCACTATTGTTACTATTTGTTATATTAAACATGTTTCTTATAACTGAGCGTATAAATAATAGACAAATCAGACTTGAAATTATATTTTTGTATATATCCACCAATATGTACCAATGAATTGTAATATTTACAGTATATTTCCAACAACATAAAGTATTGTTTTTTCATTACACACAAGATACAAATTACTTAATTAATATTAAAGTAATACGTCCTAGTAGATGTGTTAGTCCTGCCAAAAGTCTTTCTAAAATATTACTCAGACTAATTAACCGCCAAGTGTAGAAAATATAATTTGTAAAAGCGGCGCCACAAATCTTGAAAGAAATGTCACTATTTACATTGGGTAGTCATATTTTGGTTGTCCAGGACATTCAACCCTGCAGTACCGACATATTGGTTTTCAAGTTAGTCTAAGCACGTATGGGCAGGCGATTTATCACTTTTGTAATTACAATTTTGCAAATACACAGCTGGACATTACGTTTTTTCTGGCTTTATAAAGAGAAATGTATTCTGGCTTGTTTCGCAACTTAATCCTATCATTAAAACCCACGGGTTTTTCAGTTCTACGTTTAACTCAGCTTTAAAACGAATACACCAAAACTGACATGTCCATTCAAAAATGGTAACCATGGATGGTGGACACAGCTCACTGTCATTTCCCCTCAGATTACAAAGATCGCGAATATTGGCACTTCCGTCGAGGGAGTTCTATCTGAACCACAGCATGTACACATAGGAATTAATTAGACAATAAAAGACCAAAATTTTCAAACTCTGTTGAGTGAGCACTTAATACATATTTACGTATATTAATATAGGAAGAATAATTAAATAACATTTGTAGAATATTTTAGGGTTGTTTTGTTTGAACTGCGCGCCGCTGCTCAGTCAATTAAATAGCACTGAAGAACTCACGAGCAGGTCTGAGTAAATTGAGGTGGTATTTTGTGCAAATAAAGACAGCATTTGATAGCCGTATCAACGGAAGTAAAGTTATGATTGACGCGGAAATGATCCCTATCTCCCAGGCCTTGGGGCGTACTTAACAACATGCTAGTCGAACCCAAAACCCTATCATTACCATAAACGCTTTAATACAGGCCAAGATTATATGTGTGTCTAATAATGAGATAACAGTCTACAGGAATTCGGTTTTAATTTCGGTGTATTTACGGTAATTAAATGTCGAATTGTTCGCTTTTCACAGACTGAAACAGAAAACAGCGGTATCAAAACATAATTATAGTTATATTTAGAACCACTGTTTTCGCTAATTTTTACCTTTCTTTATAAACATAGGAAAATAAAATCCAAACTCAAATACACTGCATACGTAGTTAATAGCTTAATAACCTAAGAACAGGTATTTTCATTCTAAAAATACTCTCTTTTCCATACATCATGTCATTGCTCTAAGTAGGGGAGCGGGAAGTGGCTCAAACGGTAGCGTGTCCGCCTGTGAAGCAGTCGGTCGTCAGGTCGATCCTTCTCAGTGGATCCATTTTCAGCTTGGGCTATTTTCCATTCCAACCAGTGGTCCACAACTGGTTCATCAAAGGCCGTGGTATGTGGTATCCTCTCTGTGGAACGGTGTGTATAAAACAGAGGCTGCGGGTTTCCTCTAAAAAATATGTCAGAACAGGTACTGCTCGGTGACAAAATAAAGTGGCCAAAATCCGGAGAGTTTTCGAAGTATCAGGGGTTAACTGTAAGAACGCTGCTGCCCTTCTTCACCTATTTTTCAGTGGCCTCCCATTTTCAAATGCACTCCGCATTTTTAATAAGATAAACAATGATCAGCAACCATAAGATACATGCACATCACAAACATTAAAACTTTGTGCATTATAAACAGGGGCGTAGCTAGTTAAGGAACGATATGGAAGTAGAAAAGTACGGCGAGGGGTCTGGGGGCCGCTCAAGTGAACTGTTGACATTCAGGATCATCTTTAATTAATAACACCCCCATTCTCTCTGCCTGTCTCTCTCTCTGCCTGTCTCTCTGTCTGTCTGTCTGACTCTCTCTCTCTCTTTTTTTTTTGCGAATACGACGTGGATGCACATGCTGCCGTGACTCCGGGTAGCTACGCGCCTGATAAACATAAACTGTGTGACACCACCGCACACAACGCCAAGTGGGTGCTGTGCGAAATAAAATAATGATCAAAGTGATTACGGAATAATTCTTAATGGGTACACAAGGGGACGAAGCCTGGTCGTTAAGGAACAGGATTGTTACGTCACACACTGAAAGAAAATAATCAATATGGCGCTAACGTGAACTCATGACTTTCCCAATTAGTTAATATTCAAACAGTTCCTACGTACTTACGTGTTTCTACTTTTGTATCGACCACGCAAGGAACTAGTTCAACTTACGTGCAAGCTAAACTAGTGCTTAACTGAGCTAATAATTGCAATTATGTTTCTTTCATGTTAGTATATTTAATTTTAAATATCAGATATATTAATCAAGTTTTGTGTGATTTCATTTCGGTCAAAATGTTTGAAGTTAACATTATGTTTATAACACATGTTTGGTATATAATTTAAAAAATACATAATTTTGCGCTTTATACAAAAGAAGAAGTATACTGCACAATATGCAAATTTCAGTTCCCCCTCCCACGCACGCACATACACGCACACACACAAACACACTTAAACCCACGCATGTTCTCAAAAGAAAAATTGAAAGAAAAAAAACCTTCATGCCACTAATTCATTTATTCATGTATATGTTTAGTAAAGTTCATCTATACTAAAGGGCAAAAGATATTTTTGACATTTGGATATTTTGTTTACGGAATAATTCTTAATTGTTTTGCAGCTTTTGTTTTCATGACTGCTTAAATTAAATTATGGCATTTATGTTAGCTTTACATCTGTTTCAAAGTTGTGTGTAGTTCCTCAAAGTTATCGTTAAATTATCCTTGGTATCATTTCTTTTGTCTGTTAATTTATGACAAACACTGACATACAGATTTATTAGAAGGAAATAATAAAAGTATTCAGGGAGGATACAGACATTTTGGAAGAGGGTTTCAAAATTATTGTAATAATTTTTAACATTAGTGCTCAAAGTAATATTCTAAGTTACATACGACCAAATTATACTGATTAAAAAAATAATATTTTTTTTAATGGTGGCCGAAGAGAATTAAAGTCCCTACCCTTTTTTGGATCCGCTTCTGGTCTTGTTAGTACTATTTCGCAACCATCCCAGTTTTATTTTGTTTCAAAGTTAACAAGCAATTCTAATGGACACTGGTTTCTGTTTTCACTTTTTGTATTTGCCTCTGTCTCTGTTCCGATGTACTTAATATTATTACGTTTTAAGTTAATTTGTGTTCGTACAACATGCAGCTGTATAATTAAATGACATTCTATATTTCTCAGTGAAGCTTTACAGGAGTGTTGCCTAATTCCGGTAGTCTATAAAAATGTCTGCGAATTGTTAACTGACTGATTAAAAAAAAGATGAAAATTAGTTTAAATGTTTGAAGAAATAAATCAGAGAATATACAATTATTTTTAAGAGATATTTTTACTGTTTAAAGGGATATTCCCACGGAATAATGATGACGAATGAAACTTACATGCACTTGTGATACTAGATTTCGCTTTTATCTCAATCAAGACGTTTTACTTGAACCATGGTATAGGGAATTCCATGTCGAGTTTATGGTTTATGATTTATGATTCGTTGCCATAATTCAATATTATTTTAAAATATTAATAATAAGCAAGGTGCAGTGGTTATGTAAGTAGTTGAAGTATTTCTAAGGACAAATCAAGTGTTTATATTTAAAATTAATTCTTTATTTGGAAATTAATTATGTCAGCGTTTAATAATAATAACAGACGTTTCTATATACTATATTGACGGATGGTTATTTACTTTTTCAGAACCTTTTATATGTGAATTTAAATACAGCTGTTCGTGTTTTTTTCACGACTTCTCAATGGATCCATCTGCAGTTTGGGCTATTTTCCGTTCCAACCAGTGCTCCACAACTGGTTCATCAGCCGTGGTATTTGCTGTCCTGTCTGTGGGACGGTGCATATAAAAGACCCCTTGCTGCTTATCGGAAAGAGTAGCCTATATGGCGGCAGCCGGTTTCCTCTAAATACATATATCAGAATAACCATGTGATTGACGTCCAATAGCCGATGATAAGATACAAATTAATGTGCTCTAGAGGCGTCGTTCAATAAAACAAATTTTAATCCAAAAATTAATACGACTCTCTAATGATTTATTCCTATGAGGTTAACGCGAAGATCAAAACAATACAGAACAAAGCGGAGAAGGTTTATAGTGGTAGTTTGTATCCAATCAAAATTGAAGTTCGTTGTCCTGAGCACATATCTTAGCTTCCTCTACTGTCTGCCCAGGACAGAGGTTAGTGTTTGTAGAGTGGCCACAGAAATATATATTTTATAAGGACTATCCCACAGACAGGATAGCACAAACCATGCCCTTTAACAAACCAGTTGTGGAAAACTGGTCGGGGTAAGTGGTGTATACATATCTACTGACGCTTGCGGAGCACTCACTTTGGGAAACCTCGACTGAGATTTGATCTCGATACCTACCCAAACGATCAAAGGAGGAAGCAGGTGATAAGATGTTATCATTATATGGAAGAAAAGTCCGATAGCTTATAAATGTATATCTCCGTGATGGCGACTAAAGGGAGGTTATATACACCTCGTGTATAAACTCTTATTGAGGAAGTCCACATCATTATTCTGAACGCCCATCGTAAGATCTATTAACACGACAGTCAGTGCATAAAGTCTTCTTTTACCCTAGCCATCAGCGCGTTTTGTTGTCTATCCTAAGATAAATATTGTTTTATACACTCCAGCGAGAAATAGGTCTGGCGTTTGATAAGTCTGTAGAAAAAATAATAATCTTTTTAAATATTGATGATGAAGTCACTCCGTAAAGAAGGCGATGTCTTCTCTTGAACAAGTCTTTGGAAGTTCTGCACTTAATCGTCGCAGAATTACAGCACGCATGTTTGAGAAGATTCAAACTGTTGATGCCAAGTAGTGCATGTTAGTTAAGGAATAGAGTTAGCAAGAACGTGATTAGTGAATGGGCGTCAGCTTTCTCATTAAATGACTGTTTAAGTGTTTATAGTCAATATGTGTAGTCCTTTACGTCATAAAATCATGTTTCAAGGTTGTACCTTCATATAAGTTCTTTTACTACATATTTCTTCCATATAGTTAAAAGAACCATCCTCGCCTCCATCCTACCCTCTCCCTCTAAAACACAAACATTTTGCTATACTCCTAAAACTGCAAATCATAAAGCTTAAAACAGTAAATCCCATGATCAGATGTACGCACGATCCACTTCCTGCTACTTTACCTGAAAATCATTTAGCTTTACTCATATCAGATCTTAGCACAAATCTGCTTTTTGTAGTCGTGTAGGTGTGAGTGTGGATAATTTTTGACGTATTTTTTTTGAAAAATATTAAAACACGCTTGTGATTGGCACAGCTTTTGACCATGACTCGCCAGAGAGTTCTGTCCAAGATATGTTTGTAGTTGGTCCTTCAGTCGATATAACGTGTTCTGTGTATTTATGTAAACGTGTTCTGTGCATGAGCAAGGTAACCTTCTTTATATATTCGCTTATAACTATGAATATAAGAATATCCTATTGTAGATGTCATTAGCATTGATTAAAGGATAGTTAGAAATTAATTCAAAGTGTGTACGTGTGTGTGTGTCTGTGTGTGTGTGTGTGTGTGAGTGTGTGTGTGTGTGTTCAATTGTTTTTGTATTACCCTTCATCTTTAATATCTGTCTAATTTAATTTTTCACTAACTTTTTTATTATTTTTTTAACAAAATCAGTTCAGCTCTAATTGGCAGTAAAAATGTTTTTACAATCTATTTTCACAAATTAATTTTAGAAATGAGCAGCAGCTGCAACCTTTTGACCTGTAAGATGTGACTATCTGATCTATAGAGGACATCAAAGTCAGCCAGCGTGTCACGTCTTATTGTTTTCAGATAGATGTTTTAGCCGAGGACTCGGCCGGACAGAAATACCGCACCCTTGATGATTGCAGATCGCCAGATAGCCACTTGGTCATGTCATTAAACACAAATCCCGTGCCTTTACTGCTACTCAAAGATGACAGCTTTGACCACGGCCTTATTTGACCCCCGGTGTCTGGTCTTTACTGGCTGTAAGTATCACACTGGTAAGGGTTCGTGTTCCAAGGTGACTCAAAATAGTTGTCAGGTTAGACTTTCTCCAATTTAGCACATCAAATTTGATTAACGTTTTCGATTCAGCTTGTTTCACAGAGGGTGGGGTGGAAGGCATTTTTAAGGTTTAATTTACACATTATTTATAATAAAGAGGCTCGGCAGCACGTATCCCTTTATGTGATTATGTGCGATTCGCATTAAGGACATAAATCCCTTCTTGTGACTGCCCTTGAATCAAAAAAGTTCTCAAGCACACAAAGTGATGATGTAATGCACAAAGTAATGACGTGTACACAACACTTTTGCTGAAATCGTCCTGCCTAACCTCACCGTCTTGGCTAGAACATCCACTTTTGTAACTACAGTGTTCTTCTAAATTGTACTAGATCTAAAGGTATTTGACATAGAACCACAAACATTATAACCCAAAATGTATAATAATTAATACATGTCGTTCCTCTCATGTATGCTGGACTGTCCAGTCTAAGTAGTTAAAGGAAAGGAAAGGATTCTTTAAAGACACCCCGGCATATTGTTTATTCTGCGGCTATTAGGTGTCGGACGTATGGTGGTATGCGGCACATGGTCATTAAATGAAACCCACTACAGCCACATTAGCAGCAAGGGATCTTTATATGCACTTTCCCACAAATGGAACACTGTCGGTCGTCGGATCGATCCTCCTCAGTGGACCCATTTGCTGTCTGTGGTATCTTCAGTTCCAACCAGTGGTTCACAACTGGTTCATCAAAGGCCGTGGTATGTGCTGTCCTCTCTGTAGGACAGTGCATATAAAAGACCCCTTGGTGCTTATCTAAAAGAGTAACCAATATGGCGCAACAGGTTTCCTCTAAAACATATGTCAGAATGTAGCCGATGATAAGATAATAATCAATGTGCTCTAGAAGCGTCGTTAAATAAAACAAACTTTACTTTACTTTACAAATGGAACAGCAAATAAAACGGCAAGTCACGTACACCTACACATTGATCCTTGCGATACACTTTGGTTTGGAGCAGGTATCGAAATTTAAAATGTCATGCCTTCACTCAGATTTGATCCTAGTACTTACCAGCGTTGATTCAAACAAGTGAACCACTGCGCCACCGAGGCCAGTTTAATAATTAGGGCCTCATCAAGACTAGCAAGTCTACCTATTGGTCAGAGTTTGCTGAAGAACAAACACACGACTGGTACTCGGGGAAGAGCGTCTCAATAAAAGCGAACAATTGTTTTGTTTTGTCGCTTGGCGCAAATACAAATTGTAAAGGATTAATAATGTTAAGAACAGCTTCACTGGCATGTCTTTGAATCACAGGACACTGGACATCCTTTTATTAGCATGATCAGTCCAGGTATGAATTATATCAACTTCTTCCCTTTTGTCTTCTTTGTCGAGTCTCGCAGCAGACAATTCAACGAAAATACCCTAGTTCAGACATTAATTACAGTCCTACAAGAAAATAAATTATAGTATTTTCGTTTCTGAATCACAAATTCTTTCTTCTAAGCTTAACATTTTTAAACAGCGGTGTTGTCCTTGATCTGCAACTAACATTTAGGTATTAGTACAAAAGGTATTCGTAAAGTGCTATTTCAAATAGTTTATGTTCAGCCTTCGTTGACAGAGGAGACAATACTAAGATGTACATCATTAGAACCGTAGAAGATTAAACGGTACCAAATCGTTTGCGTTTGATGAGAATGTTAATGTTTACCTTTTTAAAAATATAACTTATAGAAGCAACGTTTTAACCACAGCGGCGGTACAGATATAAATTTAAGAGAGTGGCAGCAAATGAAATATCAGTGTATGGGCATAAATCCCGGGGGCGGTGGGGGGGGGGGGGTACACGTTTTTAACATGGGGGATGCCTATATAATTATCCAACCACTTTTTGCTTCAAAAAATCGAAATTAAAATGCCTAAATAATAATATTTATCAATATTTCTCTCTGTTGTATCAATGTAACATTTAACTATGTGGTCTTAGTGCAAATATATTGAAGTATACAGGGGTTCTATAACGGCGTCAATCAATTTTTGGACAGAGGAATGCTCCGTCCCACCACATTTTGGACAGGGAGGGTGTTCCGTCCCCAACCACCACCTCTAGGAAGCGATTTTCGCCTTTGTATCAGTGTGAATTGTCAAAAAAATAATTTAAATTAAAAAAAACGAAAAGTAGGAAGGTAAATCTAACACACAACTTGAGTTTAAAACAAGCATATTATGACTTTGTCAATACACCTTGACCTTGACCTTGAACGTAAAGCATTAAATATTTTATTATATTTTTGCTTTAAATCCTACAAATCAGTCATAATTCACAAAAGAGTCCGCTTTGGTTTTAAGTTTCTATTCCATCGAGAGTTCGCGACTGAGCATGGTTTATCGAAACCTGGCTTATTCTGTTTGTGGGAAGTGCTTATAAAGGATATATTACAGCTCATCGAAAAAATAGGATAACCTGTCAGAAAAGCGGCAGCCATAAATTCCTGGACCATATGTCTGAAACTTTATAGCCGCTTATTAAAACAATGTGGTTGGGTATCATTAAACAAACATCTTTTAAATTTTACATTAAATAGTGTGTTTGTATTTTGAAATGCATGCTATTTTCTCAGATTAAAATACAATTTGAGTCCAGTTCGGTTGTACAGTAACGGATCCAGGTGGGTCCAGGGGGTCAGGACCTGCCCCCTTTACTCGAATTTAAAAAAATCCTTTTTCCGAGTGGAAGGACGTGAAAATTAACTATTTCTATTCTCTCATCACTTTTGAACCCCCCTTTTCAGTAATCACATTTGGACCCTCCCTTTCAGATTTCCTGCATCCGCGCCTGTTGTACTTATTTTCGTGCTTATATCCAATTATGTCGCTACCAACCTGTAGCACGCTGTACTGTAGCACGCTGTCCTGTAGCATGCTGTCCTGGGCAAACTACTCAGCTTCTAGGACAGAAGTTAATGTTAGTAGGAGAGACGAAACCCGCTGCCGCTACATTAATGCTGCTTCTCTTATCGATAAGCAGCAAGGGATCTTTTATATGCACTATCCCACAGACAGGATAGCACACACCAATGTCTTTTTAAAATCAGTTGTGGACTACTAGTCGGTATACACTTACACACTGAGCCTTGAGGAGGACTTACTCTGAGTTGGAGCCGATATTGAGTTTAAAAATCCCATGCCTCGACTGAGATTTGATCCCAGTACATACCAGCCGTGATATTAACCACTGCACTACCGGGCCTGGTAAGCTCAGATTCATGTATTAATGAGCCAGTTGGCCAATGGGGCAATGGTCGCATCTTTTCAGAAACTTTGTTAACGCCTGTAAAAAAACAATTCTCCTGAATGTCCCTAACGAAATATGCGTTGATATAAATTACGTCCTTTTATTTGTTAGGACATATCGCTCGCACCATTTTTGCACCTGTTGTGTTTTATCGTTTGGTCTGTCGTCGAGTTTTTTCTGGAAGGTCAGAAAAGGACTACATACCAAGCAATTGTCAACATCACTGTTATTTTTAGGTCATGTATGTTATTAATATTTTTTATATCTAAATTAATCAAGATGGAATGTTTATTTGATGCATGCAAGTTCTGTTTGGTTCTTTAATGATTGAAATGGAAAGGATCAACTTGGATTGCGTTTGCTCTTTATATTTACATAAATAATTCCCTCGGGATTCTCTGTTGAAATATAGATATTTGAAATTCATTGCGCACCACTTTTACATCCAGTTGTCCACAACTAGTTTATCAAAGACTGTAGTGTGTGCTGTCCTGTCCGTGGGATTGTGCACATAAAATATCGCTTTCTGCTTATCGATAACGGTAGCCGCATTAGAGGCGGCAACGGGTTTCATCTCTCATACTAAGCTGCGCCCTGGAGAGACAGCACAGGAAGCTGAGCTGTGTTCCCAGGACAGCATGCTTGAACTTTAATTGGATGTAAGCACGAAATTAAGTACAACCAACCAACCAACCAGCAGCCCCGGCTCCTATTTTGTCTTAGAGCGGGGTAGTCAGTTTGCCAGATTGCTAGAACTAGCTGTAACATACAGAGACGGTTAGACTTGAAATTGCAATTGCATTCAACAGATAAGCCATCAGTACACGTTACACAAAACAACACATCTAAAACAGACTGACAAACTGATCACGAAGATAAAGAAGAAAAAATTATATCATATATCGGAATCGGCCCTGGAGATATAAGCTATCAAAACAAGAAGCGTTTCAGCAATCTTCCAGTCCCAACAGGCAGCAATCATGACCAGAAAAACAATCCCCACCATTTCTCAAGACGAAAACAACGTAGCTTAGTTAGACATGACAAAAAGATAGATCAAATCCCACAGCACTGTAGCTGGTCAACTGGGAAATGACGTGTGTGGCTCACGGACAAAAGAAAAACGCTCCTATAGCTGTTGTAGAGACAAGGACTGGGATGTAGATTTAGAAGGCAAGAAGATAATGTGTGAGTGAAATTTTTAGAAAGGCGTTTGTCGAAATAATAACGTCACCATGACAAACATTCTTCATAACAACCTCGTTCTGGGTGTTATCTAGCGGAAAGAAAAGTGGACTTTCGTATGAAGAAGACATCTACAAAACATAAATTAAAAACAAAATAAATAATTTAGTAATTTAATTTGTAAATGGTAAACTCCTATGTGTGTACCTAACTAAGTCTTGTATACGTACATGTATTTATACATATGATAGTCTATATTTTATTTATTTTCATGGTTTTTAATTTGTGGATGGTAGATTAATATATGTGTATCTAACTTTCTAGGTCTGCTTAAGTATTCATAATCTTTTCGTGGAGTTTATTAATTTGTGAATGGTAAACTAGTATATGTGTACCTAACTGTCTAGGTCTTCTGTACGTACTTATAATATTTGGTATAGTTTATTAATTTGTAGATTGTAAACTAGTATATGTGTACCTAACTTTCTAGGTCTTCTATACGTACTTATAATATGTTTATAGAGTTTATTAATTTGTAGATTGTAAACTAGTATATGTGCACCTAACTGTCTAGGTCTTCTATACGTACTTATAATATGTTTATAGAGTTTATTAATTTGTGAATGGTAAACTAGTATATGTGTACCTAACTGTCTAGGTCTTCTGTACGTACTTATAATAT
>JAULBS010079173.1:0-19520 GCA_032355785.1 Symmetromphalus regularis | reverse complement strand
GAGAGAGAGGAAGAAAGGAAGAAAGAAAGAAAGAAAGAAGACTAGTATTTTGAATAAAAAAAGAACACTAATCTTCTTTTTAATTTTGTATAATTTATGTGAAAAATGTTTTAAGCAGAAATGTAAAACAGTTGCTTTAATTTTAGCTACATAATAATACACCAGCAAAACTGGATAAACAATGGAAGTGAGTAATTTCCATGTGGCCATGCTGACCCACATGTAATTATCCTGTTAGATCATTTGGACAATGTGACCCAATTTGTCAGCAAGCATACTAGAAACAATACATTAGCATTTACCTAGACTTGCCAAAACCTTTTCACATTCACAAAAATTGCTGGGAGTTTATACAAAATGTTTTTTACATGATATTAATTAATTACAGAACGTTGATTTAGCAGTGTTCTAAACAATTCTACAAATACTATAAATTAGAAGTTTTTCCTTCATTTCATACTGGCAAAAAAAAAGATGTTTTATTTAAGGAAAATATAATTAAAATATACAAAGAACAAAACATTTTTCTTCTAAGGGGCCTAAATTTCCATATGACATAACAGAATATATTACTTTGTTTATTATTGACTTTAGAATATATGTTGTATGTTATAACACAATTTTATTTATTTTATTTTCTATTTTGTTTTGTTATGATTTGTTTTTTGGAAGGGAGGGTTCTTGATAATGTGTTTGTTGAATCAGCAATGTTTTGGCAGACTATTTATATTTAACACTACTATATTAGTATAAGTTTATGTGTGTACATGAAAGTAACATTTGTACTGTTGCCAATTTTGATGTACTGTCTTTCTCATCAAGTCAAACCATACATTATCATTCAAAATTATGATAGATCAATCCTTCTCAGTAGACCCAAATGCAGTTTGAGCTATTTTCCATTCCAACTAGTGGTCCAAAACTGGTTCATCAAAGGACGAGGAATGTGCTGTCCTGTCAGTGGGACAGTGCATATAAAAGACCCCTTGCTGCTTATCAGAAAGAGTAGTCTACATGTATGTGGCGGCAGCAGTTTTCTCTAAATGTGTATGTCAGGATGATCATATGACTGACATCCAATAGCCGATAAGATAAAAATCAATGTGCTCTAGAGGCTTTGTTAAATAAAACAAACTTTACTTTTCAAAATTATGATACTCAAGGATATCTATTTCTTATTAAAGATTATCTTCTTCAAAGTAGGTATATGTATTTACATGTATATCCATAATTATTTGAGTATTAAAGCTCCTTATGACTCAATTCACAGAACAGGTCAAATAACATTCCCAGATGGTTACAGTTGCCTGCAGTTATATGGAATTGATTCAGGGAGTTCACAGCAAGTTTACACCACAGCCAACACAAATGTATTGTACTGGGGAGTTTGTGCCTCACTAATTACTCACTAGAGATTACAAAGAAAGGAAAGGCTGTCTAATGATATCCAAGTACAATGTTAGATGTCAATACATCTCAACTTCACTAAGGTCAAAGAAGCTTTACTAATGACCAAGTAATGAACTTCACACTTCACTAAGTTTAAATATGTAAACTGCTCAGCATTTGCTAAGGACTATGAAATGAAGTTGATATATATCATGAAGTTGATATATATTAGCAGAATCAAAGAATCAAGATCCCCACTTTCTTTTTGCTACCTTCCCTGACACCCACCACCTTTATCACCTGGTCAAAATTCAATGAGGCACAAGCAATTATCTGCTTGATTGGCCTGGATATAGGAACGCACTAAGGAAAATGTAAAAGTTCTCAAATTTAAACATTGCGAAATTTAACCCCATGACACTTTAACTTTTTATATGCTTAGAGTATCTTGAGGACATACAAGTGGCACAACAATGAATGCAAAAAATCTTTATGGCACATGCTGACAATTACAACCATTATGATGTGGCAATATCAAGCATTTCGAACCCTTACGACCAATTTTTAACAAACCCCTTCATTCTGAATTTAAGTTCATTATTTGCTATCTAAGATGGCAATGGAAACCCTTTAAAAACTACAGTATTTTTTGTTTCTGTTTTGACGTTAATAGCAGGTATAACATGAATACACCATTACCAAAATCCTTTTAACACTTCACTGTGCAAAACAAGTTCTTTATAAACAATTTTCTCTTATTTGTGGATATGTGATCTGCAGCTGAATGTATTATCTAGACAGTTTAATGGTATTCTACAGCTAGCTGGCTCAGCTTCATCTTGAAGACAAGTCTGAAACAAACCAACAGGCTCAACATTCTCAGATGATAACTGATAAGAAACATTCCAACGGAAAATTCACTACAAGCATTCCTTGAGGTGTTCACTTACATGTGATTGTGAAGAACCAGAAAATAGTACAATTTAAATTGAAATCTGGGTTAGTATAAACAGTGAATAATAGATCATTGTCTGAATGAATACCAGCATTACTGCAAGATGGTTAGAGAGAACGGTGAGGATTGCCAGTTGGTTCATATATGAACATTTAAGTCAAATACAGTCACTTGTGCGTTTTTGCAGCCACATCTATCAGGATGGACAGATGATGGGTTGGGGAGGAAGGGGGGGGGGGGGAGCAACATTATTGAAACAAATTCATTTCAGGTTTAATCTTTCCAAAATAGATATTTTGGCTGCTGAAGTCTGTGCAGTCTCTCTACCTTGTATATGTTAGGTATTGTAATGTGGACAACTGACATGTTTACCAACAAGTTACTACATGTAGCCATCTTCTTTTGTAAATAAGCAGTTTGGCAAGAACTAGCTGATGACAAAGTCTAGTTATTGCAGTCACAAACTGTACAAGTAACCAAGAAGTCAAATGTGAATTATTCTAGCAGACCTGTCAACCTTGAACACTGGCATAAAAGGAGACTGACCCCCAAAAAAACATGAGATTTGACAAAAAAAAAGATTTATATATCAAAATATATTATATATATTAAAACAATTTTACATACAAATATTGCATATCTATTACATATATTAACTTTTGGGGATGAATGGTTTATTTATGTTAATCCAAAAATATGAAGAATCCATGGACTTATGAGAGTAAATATGGAGAGTTGAAAACAAAATTTAGCAAGTCCATTGTGAATTATGAATAGTCAACATTTGAATTAGAAATTTTATACCTAATACAATATGGCATGTACAAATTACCAATGAGAAAGCCAAATCTTTTGCATGTATTGCAATTAAATATTGTTTTATTTCATAATTAAAGTTCATAATGATATACAGTATATAATTTTTTTTTTTTTCCGAAAAGATAATTTTAAGAGAAATTTATCAAATTATTATTGTACCATTATTGCTATAATTAGTGTAAAACTGGAACCATTGTGCATGTTATGATTTGTTTGTGTGCACAAAAAGTGACATCACACAGGATAAAGATTTAAAGTTGCATAGTTAAAAATATTAAAAGTCAACTTATAAATATTTTGTAGCTGAATGATTACCAACTAATTATACTTCTAAAAAATGCTATTTCTATGCCTCTTCTGATATTGTGAGAAGTTGTACAACATGTTATAACATAGAAATAACAATGAAAGGCATTAAAAAAAATTAAAATCTATGGTAGTGTGCAACCTTATCACCATGTGACAATGCCGCCATTTTTTTTATTTATTTTTTATCAATATTGACACAATTAAAATGTTTACATTGCTGAATTACAGTTAAACATATGAAAAAATAAAATAAAATATGTACTGGTAAGAACTTTGAGGATGCTACTGTAATAGGTTTGAAAATTATGCAGCACATCATAATGATTATTATAAAATGACCGATGCTCAATGGTGCTGTGTTTTCGTTAGTGACCAGTTTCCATACATTTTGCTTTTGAAGTATTAACTTTATATAAGCCAAATGCCTTCCATATTCTAAGACCTAAAATGTCGGCTAATACACGCAATATATGTTGAGGGTTGGTGGATTTTTAGTTTTTTTTTACAAAATTGCAATTTTCCAGGAGAAAATTTCTCTCGCCTGGGAGAAAAGGAGGATTGAAGAAATAACAGGAAACTCCCATGGAATGTGGGAGAGTTGACAGGTCTGTTCTAGTTGTATGCCAACTCCCTCATTCTCAAATGGTTATTTGTCTATTGTCAGTGTCTAGTAAAATTGATTAGAGTAGTATTCTTTGTCATTGACAATTTTTAAAGAATTTAGTGTTAGTGACTGTTTTACTTATTTTCATCTCACTTATAGACCATTTGCTTCAATCAGCTTCAGTGACATTTGAATTATCATGATCTCACCTATTGACCATTTGCCTACTTACATTTTATTTTAAAAGTTAATGGGTTTTTTATTTATTACATTACGTAATTTACAATCTGTATATATATATATATATATATATATATAATAAGAGGAAATATTTATTAATTTGAGGGCCTCGTGTAAACTTTTTAAAATGTTTCACTGCTCTCCAGTATATACAGACTATGTGTAAAACCAGTATTGTATCTTGTCTTAATCTAAATATAAGATTTACTTTAATCAAATTTATTGTCTAAAAAAAACATAAATCAGGAAAATTATGTTCCAGTTAAGAAATGTTCTTTGAAAATTCTAAAATGGTTTATAACAAGGATAAATTATGTTGCAGTTAAGAAAAGTTACATTGAAAATTGTCACTAAAAGTTAACAAGGACACATTTTAAAACTTTCAGGATTACAGATTTTTTATTCATGGTTACAAGACAGAGGATCAAATGAAAATGATAATTAAATTTCTATTGTCTTGCACAATATCAATAGACTGATTAGTTTATTGTTTAAAACTCTATTTTGATATTTATTACTTCATCGGTCTTGAAAATTTGCATAAAAAATCCAAGGACAATTATTAAAATAACAATTTTTTAACCCACATCGGTATGTTTAATGAAGCGAGACACTGTCATGTAAAACTCTGGTTGTAACAGAAGAGTAATCATTCATTCTGACACCACGACCTTCCTGGCATTGAAACATGCACTTCCTTAACTAACTCAACATGTCCACAGCATCTCAAACATTTCAATTAAACTCACGACCTTCACCTTGTCACTGCATGCAGCCAGTTGTTTGAGGAAATGCAACAAAGGTTCTGATTGGTGACAAAGACTTGTGATATTGCTGGTATTGACCAGATGTTCAGCCATACATGTAATTGCCAGAACAAAGAGAAGTGATATAATTAGAAACTGGTGGGAGGCTGGAGTGACTGGAGACAGAATTAACAACCGTTCCATGTAACCAATATCTAGCAATTCAAACTACAAGGTTACAGTTGACGGGCATTCATAACCATAATAGATTATAGGAGGACCCCATCCAATCTGATAAATAAAATAAAACTCATATATTTACTGGAGCCAGAATTAACAACCGTTACATGTAACAGTATCTAGCAATTCAAACTACAGTTATAATTGACAGGCGTTCATCACAATAATAGGTTATAGAACTCCATCCAATCTGATAAATAAAATAAAACTCATGAATTGACACGAACCAGAATTAACAACCATTCCATGTAACCAATATCTAGCCATTCAAACTACAAGGTTATATTTGAGACTGACAGGCATTCATCACCACATTAGGTTATAGAAAGAGGAGGACCCTATCATATGTTATATACAAAATAACTCATTAATTGACTCAAACCTGAATTAACACCCGTTTCATGTAACCAAATCTAGCCATTCAAACTACAAGGTTATATTTGAGACTGACAGGCATTCGTCATCACATTAGGTTATAGAAAGAAGAGGACCCTATCCAATGTTATATATAAAGTATATAAATCTAGCCATTCAAACTACAAGGTTATATTTGAGATTGAAAGGCATTCGTCATCACAATAGGTCATAGGAAGAGATGGACCTTATCCAATCTGATAAGTAAAATAAAACTCATAAACTGACTCAAGCCAGAATTAAAATCCGTTCCATATAACTAATATCTACCCATTCAAACTACAAGGTTATAGTTCAGATTGACAGGCATTCGTCACCACAACAGGTTACATAGGAAGACGAGGACCCTATCCAATCTGATAAAGTAAAATAAAACTCATAAATTGACTCAAGGAAAAATTAAAACCCGTTCCATGTAACCAATATCTAGCCATTCAAACTATAAGGTTATTGTTGAAATTGACAGGCATTCATCACCACAACAGGTTATATAGGAAGAGGACAATCCTATCTAATCTGATACATAAAATAAAATTCATTACTATTTTCATTAGGAAGATTAATAAGGAATGTAGACATTAGATAAGAGATTAATAAATTAGTATGGCATTATGAAACAAGTTTGTGAAATCTGTTATTTGTGGAGCATTACAAATTACCAATGAGAAAGCCAAATCTTTTGCATAAATTATAAATTTCTAAATTAGAACAATAGTGTAAATAGGTCTTTATTCTTTCTGCCATATTTTATAATTATTAACAATTTTAAAATACTAACCATATGCTTGTTTATTGTTGATGCAAACATTTATTGAATCAAATTAAAAACTGAACCCAACAAAAATTATTTTCCTAGCCATGCATTCTTGTTAATTATAAATGATCTCAAGTTAAGGTCAGCATAGAACACAATGTTTGTGCGATATCGCAAAACAATTTCTGATAACACTTGCAGTTACGATGACACATGTAGGAATGCTTGGAAAAACAACTAGTATTTGCATCGACAATGAAAAGATTGAACTAAAAACTAATTTGACATGTTGTATTGATCTATTCAAGCATATACGTCAATTGGTATTTGCACCTCGGTTTTGCCACTGGGAACTTCAAAGAACGTAGCTTGAACAGTTTGCATGGTATAGAAATCAGAACATATTTTAATGTATATAATTATTAATGTACATTAAAAAAAATTGAAGTTTACTTGGAAAAATAATTTGGTCTTTTTCAGACAACCTGCAAACAGCTAGATTACATTGCACATGTATTTAAAACAGCTCAGTACAATGAATATGTACCTTAATATAATTCCTACTAAAATATCACATCAAAGTATACGTACCTTTAAAAATAGTTCAATAAACCATACCTTTAAAATGATTCCCACTAAAATATACACATCCAAGTGCACACTGTACCTTTAAAATAGTTCAGTATTTGTTTAAATAATTCCTACTAAAATGAATTAACATGAGTGGCTTGTGATATTTTCCGATTACAACTAAGTTAATTAATGATTTCTGTGAAACAATTATGTTGTGGAGATTGTCGATTGTCGACCATGTACACGTACTTGCCAACCTGCCACTGTGAATAAAAATGTAATTTCCTTTTCAATTACTGAGTTCTGTAATTATCTCACTGTTTGCCAATCACTGTATCATTTGACCTTTTCTGGCTTACATCTTCGACAAACCAAACTTTCCTTCACATTAAGGATTCACATACATGTATTTTAGAAGAAATGGGTGAAAATTAAAACAGTACAGATGAACATTCCATTTGCACATCACTCTCACAAATTTAACTTTATACAGGGTGACCGAAAATTAATGCAACTCATAAAAATGCTTGTCTGTACAAATGATAAGAGATTTGTTTTATTTTTCATTCATATTAGGCTGAGTTGATAATAAAACAGTTTTGAAAGTTTTAGTTTTGCAGTTCAAATGGTCTGTTTTGTTATGACCTTTTCAAAATTGAAGTGAATCCTGACTTTCTTGATGATTTGTGGTTCTCAGATGAGGCACACTTTCTTCTCTCAGGCCATGTCAATAGCAAAAACAATATTTTCTGGGGCACAGCACCACCAGAGAATGTTCTCCAGTGTCCACTGCATTCAACAAAATGTACAGCATGGGTGGCCATTTCAAAGCATGGCATCATTGGACCGTTTTATTTTGAAGACGAAAACAAACAGTCCATCACGCTGAACACAAAATGTTAGCTTGTGGTCATGAAAAAAGGTCATGGTAGAACATAGGACTCTCAAGCTGAAGGCTGTGGTTCAAAACCCAATGGAGGCTGGCTTACACTTTAAACAATCATATAATCATAGTCACCATTTATCGTTATATTTTATCCCACTAACTGTGAGCATACAATGATATCCTGCTACAATGTATGTGTGTATATGTATTTATAAATGAAGAAGACTGACAGAATCTACATGTATATAGGCTCCTAGATATAACTGGAGTTTAGATTGGGCTTTCAAAATTAATGTATCCGGTCTAATTATACTAATTATTTTAAGGCCGATCATTCTAAACCAAAACACTAAAATTATTTAAGTCATTCCATATACTAAAGCAGTTTTATTTCCCATATTCTATTTTTACTGCTTACTGTCCCCACCAATGGGCCCAGCACCCTTCCCTTAAAAACCTGATGGATTGGGACATGGTTCAAAATTTCTAACTGAAGTGAACAGTTTCTTGGATAGTCTGGGAGACTGATACTTATTAGTCATGAAAGATAGTCTACTTTTATTAGTAATCAATGGTCTCCTCAAGTATTTATCAGTTTCATCCGTGACACACGGCACACTACGTAAGGCTGTCTCAATTTAAGCAAACAGGGATTATGTGACTTAATATTTCACTCCAAACTTAAGCACCCCCCCCCCCCCGCGTTTATGGCTAAATGAAATGATAATTTCTGACAGACCTGACTTATCTATACGTGTACACCTATATCAGTATGATAAACATTTATAATATGACCCACGTGATACCTACCAATTAAAACGCTTGTCAGTCAATCAGTTGGTGACAGATCATTTTCACAAGTGATGTGACAAAAATAACAAAAATAAAAATATACACCCTCGTTCACTGTTGACATGTTCATTGGAATTCAGGTGTTGTTTGTGTTAGTACCAGTGTAGGATTCATTGAATTAAAATTTATTGAGATATTAAAACTCCAAGGGCATAATTCTATGTCATGTTTCAAAACAAATGTAGTAAGTTAGCAACAAAAATAATTTTTTAGAGGTTCTGTAACATAGACCATGCATATGAAGTTTCAAATATTCCTATTCATGTATAACTCTATAGGCATTAAATGTTTTTTAATTTAGTTTTTTGATTGTTTTTTGTACCTTGATGGGAAGTTGTTAACAAATATGGAATTAATTTGTTGGCTCCTAAGTCCTACATGAAATGACTCCCATCAAATAGGGGTTGTTTACATACATGCAGACAAATGATATTTAAATAATCACTTTGTACATCAGTCTCAAAACTTTTTCCCCCCCCCCCCCCAACCCAACCAACCCTACTGCTCTTTCTTATGAAGTTGTACAAATAGGTAAACATCAATGTCATCAATGACCTCTTTAGTGCACTTATATTAATGTATTGATTCAGGTGTCAAAGTTCATGGTTGTACCACATCATTTCTTATCAAGAACCTTTAAATCCATGTCACTGGTAATGGTATGTCCAAGGCTATCTAAGGCAATAATTGCTGTTTCTCCCACCCCACCTAACAACTAATTTCAACCACTGAGTCATTTAACGATTATGGCATGAATTTGTTTGTGCATTAACACCATATGAGTTGAGGGCTTAGAAAGAATTCTCAGTTGAACTGGAAAAGACATTCAGTGAATTTATGTATTAAAGAAAATGATCAAAATGAAAACAATACGTACTGGGGCACTCATTCCCAGTGCTGGTTTGCTAATGGCTTCTTTGTTGCTATCCTGACCCAGGGCAGAGGTCAAAACAACGGGCTTGTCCAGTTGGGAAGTGTTAAATCTGTTAAATCCAGGGGAAGAGTTTGTGGAAGTGCCGGTTATGTTTGAACTGTGAACTGGTGATGGGGATCGATCTCCATTGGTGAATGAACCAGAACTCCTCTCAGAAACAGGGCTCACACTAGCCGTGCTGTTGGCCGACTTGTTGTCAGAAACTTTCGGCTTTTCCGCTTCCTCCTTTCGAAAACTTGACCTCAGGAGCCTGGTCCTTTCTGCGACAGATGGAGGCTTCTCCGGCAGCGGTGGAGCCGGTCCCCTGCTCCCGGGTGTCGACATAGCACATGTGTGTGTTGACTTTTCACAGAGAACAAACTCCACGACAATCCTCCGAACACAAAACAGTCCAGTGCTGAAAGAAAGGGGTGTCCGACAAGGCCTCCAAGAAGAAGTAATGGCAGCTGCAAGTTGGCTTTCTGCTGAAATTCAATACCCCTGGTATACAGACTGGCACATGGGGAAGGTTATGAGAGAAAGTGGATGAAGGCGGAGTTTAGTGCTGCAGTGTATCAGGCTGAATCATGCATGTACTGTTAACACCAGTGTGTTGATGGTGTGCTAACTAACTAACACAGTACTGATTGAAAGCTGATCTCTATCAGCATATGTACACAGTATTCCCACTGGACAATGCTTTGTGTAGCCAGCCTGCCAGCCTGCCTGCCTCATGGATGTCACAAAGAACTGATGTGGGAAGAGCCCCTTTCATCTATTTATATCACACAGTTGGGACAGAATCAAGTATTGATTATTAAATGGTTGATCATAAAGAAACAGGACATTCTTTTCAAATCAACAGTTCAACAACTGAACAGTTGAAGTCTTTTCAAGCCCACTTTAATAACAAACTTTAAGAAGTCTGTGTTACATTTATTAAAATGTTTATCATATATATTTATATAAATGTATAATTACTAGGCAAACACTATTTACCATTATAATTATACACATAAATATGTATTAACTAAAACTTGATGATCTAGCACTAGCAAATATGTATTCAGAGTGGAGTGTGCATATGGGATTTCTTTTTACTTGCCTGTTCGGGCAACTCACATCATCACTTTGACAAATCCATTTAATTTTGTAAAAAAAACACACCCATAATTGCACTTTATTATCACTATTATCTTGACCAAATATTGTTAGCATAAATGAGTTGTGCTACAATGCAACTGCATCCTGAACATGTCAATTTATTATGTATACATGTACTGCTGGTAAACGTAATCAGCAAAAGTGTTCCAAATGCTTTTTATTTTAATACTCGTGGTCCCCATCATTCCAGATGTTTATAATCGGTTTGGCTTCACATATATGGCAATTCTGTTATTAGCTAGTGAACATTTCTAAGCTAGCTCATTGACTGATCAATTGTTAAAACAAGGTCTACACATTAATTAATAAACACTGATGCATGGACTAATACACAATAATAGTAATATATGGGTATTTTGTTACTGGAATATTAACGCATTACATTGATTCCAGAATAATCAGTGACATGATTAAATCTTTCTTGATTGAAATCACATGCATCAATGAGCACAAGCATCACTGTGCACTTATGTAACTAACATTTATTGTAAATGGATGGATGGATTGATGGACTGATGGATGGATGGATGGATGGATGGATGGATGGATGGATGGATGGATGGATGGATGGACAATGAAGGACAGATGGATTGTATATATGAATGTGAATGGATGGATAGAATGACAGATGGACACAGTGATGGATGGACAGATGGAGAGAATAAATTTGAAGCACTTTGTAACACATTCCATAATACATCCACCATCTAGCATTACTTAATATAGACTATTTAACAGCCCATAAACTGAGGGTGCCTAACTCTAGTTTCAAGCATATTAAAGCATAAAAAATACATAAAGCATTCCTTAAAAAATGTAGATCTCAGATAAATAACTAGCCAGTGTTTAGTGTAAATCAGCCAGCCTAATTAGAGATCACACCAGATTTAATCCATCCCATCATGCATCTTGTCTTGCTCACTAAACAAACAGCTGGGATGAATTAGGAGAATAAACAGGAAGTAAAATTATCAACCCACACTACAAATACACTTTGCTAAGGCCATACTTTGAAATAATTGTGTCTGCTACCATGCGTATGAAACTTTGAAGGCTGAATCAGTCTTATTTTAAAAAGTTGTGTTATTAATGTTAATCGTGAGCTTTTGTTTGTTATTTTTAGGGAGGCAAGATGCTGTTATTTTCCTAGCTACAAAAAACCTAATAAGAGTGATGGACCATTTTAGTGGCTGTGTATATACAAAATGTTTTATTAATTATCAAAATTCAAGATTGTTTATAACCATTCATGAACTGTGTGCCCCATTATAATGTGATTGTTGAGGTCCATAAAATGTCATCAAGAAGAAAGAGGGGTCACATTATCAAGAAAATTTGCTTTCAATCTGACCCAATGTTGATCTAACATCTTAAAAACAGCCATATTTTCAACCTATTTCAACCAGGTTTCACTGCATGTTTATCTTCTGGCAAGTAAATTATCTTTGAATTAAATAATTCCACTAAATCGTTGTTACAGTAAAAATTAAAAAATAAATTAACTTTTAGTCAAGCTTTTTAAATTTAATTAACAAAACAAAACAGTTTATTTCTTGAAAAAGTGATGTGATCAAGTGTTTCTTTCTTGAACGTAGAATGTCGCTGGCTGCAAGTGAAATCTAGAATGCTTCTGAGTTAGAGGATTAAATCATCAAAAACCTTTTCTGTTTCTTTTCTTTCTTCACTTATTCCATGACCAAACATAATAACTATATTAAAATTCTATGCCATCAAAACAATTGTCATATCATTAAGTATGACCAACATGACTATTTAGTGATTAGTTAGTACATACATTTATTAAGTCTTCTAGTCAGTAC
Source organism: Symmetromphalus regularis (assembly GCA_032355785.1). Taxonomy (NCBI): domain Eukaryota; kingdom Metazoa; phylum Mollusca; class Gastropoda; order Neomphalida; family Neomphalidae; genus Symmetromphalus; species Symmetromphalus regularis. The sequence goes on along the minus strand of JAULBS010079173.1, from coordinate 6,842 downwards.
ATGTATATAAGAAAAACAAACTTACCGTTGCTGTTTTGAGAAGGTTGTTTTACATCAGTGACAAGTAATCCAAGCATTAGGTGAAGGGGGCAAATATGAAAAAGAAATAAAAACAGATTTAAACAAGATATATATATATATATATATATATATATATATACACATGTTAAATACATTACAGAATATAAATGAGAATTAAAATCACTAAAACATAAGTTACACAACTAGATATATGCAAACAATGGATAAATGAAACGATTGAGTCTTCAACATTTTCAGAAGACTATGTTCGTGACATTTCAAATTAATTTTCACCTTTGAAATAAATAATAATACATTAAATGCCATCTACATGTACAGCTGGATTATTAAAAGGACAAAAAATATGTACACCTGAAAACATATATCAATTTTATTTGTTGTTAAAAGCACTATATTACACACCTGTTTAACCCTATGGCAATAAAGGTATTTTTAAGCCATGTCATATTTCTTTTACTACATGTCTTAATTTTGTTTTCTTTTATAACACATCTATGTAATACAGATTTACGCAAGTACTATCTAAATTTCCTTTGCAGAACAATAATCACATCATATAGCTAGTCAGAATTTATGATATCAAAGAATTTAAATTTTAATGTTCAGCATTCCACATAACTCAGAGCTCTAGGTTATTTAAAAGGGCTTATTTAATTAAACTTTTGCTAATACACTTATACAGTAGAATCCTCTTAACTGCATAGGCATTTTGACCAAATATTTGATGCAGTTAACAGGATTATTCCTTTTATCAGAAAGGCCCTTTTAAAATCATGTTGCTATTCTTGAACTATCTGGTATAAAATAAAATACATTTATAAAACAATGATCACAAAAATAAGAAATATTAAATATAGCAAGGAATTCTTTGACCATGTAACCTGAATTTTATAAGATGCAAAAATAGTATATATATGGTTACACTTACTTTGTGGTCATTTTTGTGATTATTTGATAAAAATGTTTAGATTCACCATGGATTTTGGTACATGTACTTTGAAAGAATAAAATGAGGTTTTTTACATTTTCTTATGCAGTTAACCAGATATTACAAAGAAAGCAATAAATTTGTATTAATTTGCATCCAAATGATTCTGTGCAGGAGAATATCATGCAAATAACATGAATTGAATATGCTATCATCAGGAATGCAATTAAATGGACTTGACTATATAATATTTAGTGATGATAAACACAGAACTATACATCAACTGTTTTCCCATGCTACTCACTGCACTCATTTATACTTATAACACACAAGAATTATACATGCTCTCGTGGTATATATTCTTGCACATTAAGCTACTCTTTCTGATGAATAGCAAGGGATTTTTATATGCTTTTTCCAGACAGAACAGCACATACCATGGCCATTGTTAAACCAGTTGTGGACCACTGACTGGAATGAGAAATAGCATGAATTGGTCTATAGAAGAGGTCTGATTGTAAGACACATCACACCTTAAGCAGAGGAGTTACCTTTTAACCTATATTTTAGTTTTTGAAAGGATATATAATGTCTTTAAGCATGGGCCACAGTTAATGAAAATATTATATTGCATAGACACGACATACTGGTATCAGTTTTTGAAAACATGTACATGAAATTTTTAAGAATGGGCCAAAGTTAATAAACGTATTATATTGCATAGACACGACATACTGGTATCAGTTTTTGAAAGCATGTACATAAAGTTTTTAAGAATGGGCCAAAGTTAATAAAAATATTATATTGCATAGACACGACATACTGGTATCAGTTTTTGAAAGCATGTACATAAAGTTTTTAAGCATGGGTCACAGTTAATGAAAATATTATATTGCACAGACACGACATACTGGTATCAGTTTTTGAAAGCATGTACATAAAGTTTTTAAGCATGGGCCACAGTTAATGAACGTATTATATTGCACAGACACAACATACTGGTATCAGTTTTTGAAAGCATGTACATAAAGTTTTTAAGAATGGGCCACAGTTAATGAATGTATTATATTGCACAGATACGACATACTGATATTAGTTTTTGAAAGCATGTACATAAAGTTTTTAAGAATGGGCCACAGTTAATGAATGTATTATATTGCACAGACACGACATACTGATATTAGATTTTGAAAGCATGTACATAAAGTTTTTAAGAATGGGCCAGTTAATAAACATATTATATTGCACAGACAAGATATATCAGATTTCAAAATGGTGAAATTTTCATAAAATCTTTTCTACAGGTACAAAAATAAGGATGTCCATCTATTTAAAAATAAGCCGTATATCTACAAAACTATCTGGAAATGAGGCATGATATTGTATACAACTCTAATCTATGGTATTTTATGATATTTCATGAAATCTGATAGTCAACAAGTGTCACCAGATGTGTCTGTCATGGATAGAATTTCACCCCCTTGTGTAAGGGGTGTAGAAATTATGTGGTACAAGTATAATTTAACTGACTGATAATTCCCCAGACTGGCAGAGAATAAGAACATATGATTTATTTAGATTCTAACTTTCTTAAATGTTATTACTAATGTACATTACAGGACCAACGTAATGTATGATCCTTGATCAGCTTTCTAGCAAACTTTTATTTTCTCAAGATGAGTTACAGGGCTAGCTTTGGCACAACAGTAACATTCCTCAAATTATCTATAAAAATGTAAACAACTGAAAAGTCATGTTTTTTCTGCACTTAAATGGCTATTATTAGAAGAAATTATTTTGCCAGATTATATTAAAATTCAACTAATATTTTTTAATTTCGCCAATGGCGAATTTGGCAGTAGGCAGAACAATCCCTGGGTTACAAATGCTGCATATCTGTTGGTTACATGGATCCAGACAATAAAGGAGAACAACATGTAACAATTTTTCTTGGGCACTAGTAATATGTCTAGGCTACTAAAAACTAGTCCTATGTTAGTGTAAAACACCATCTATGGCCAGCTTGTAATGTTTTTACCCACAAAGCTGATAATCTGACTTACATGTAATGTACATTAAATTGCATTATTGTGAAAACTGGTACCTGAAAATTTGTACTCTCTTTAAACGCACACTCCCACGGACCTTTGACCTAATGATTTATCAACTCTGGAAATTGAGATAATATTCCAACAGCACTTAACACCATTGCTAAATCCCTTTAATGAGGCACAGCAACAACAATTTCATGTAAACAAGCATATTGCATAATATATTTATATTTTAGTGACAGCTTTACAATGCTGCTGCCAAACATTTTCATAATAGCTTTTACAAAAAGCTATTGTGAAATTATAAAAGCTAATGGGAAATTGTTTGGCTGCAACATTGTATATCCATCACTAAAATATAAATTATATATTAATATTATGCAGTTAATATGCTTATTTTCACAACTGACACTGCTATAGTAAAGGTTTTACAATAGCGTTGTCAACTGTTGCTGTGAATTTCAGGGAAGTGCAGATTAGTACATGTACGTATGATGCAAGACTAATGAAAAACACACGTGCTCACACGCAAGACAAATGTAGTCAAAAACAACTATCCCATGTTATGTACCAGTGTGTATATATACCGGTATCACATGTTTATCTTGGAATTCCAAAAACCATGGCAACAGCTGGCAAAACTGCACATCTGTCAGCTAGACTTGTGGGGGAAGTAAGTGAACCAAGGCATGACTGGTATTCTGTAAGATCCTCCATGCATGCTACTTGAAAACCCAATTACTACATCGTTATGTACAGCTGCAGCGCCAGTCCTGTGTACATCATTTAATACACATACACCAACAGGACTGCCTGCTTCTCGCATGATGGGTGTTTTTAAAACTACTCAAATAAACAAGCAAAAAATAAACCAGGCATATGGTTTGAGATTTTTATTTCTAGGACGTTTTTTTTCTTCGTTTTTTTGGAACAGAAACCAAATGTTCCTTCATATAAATATCCTACCTACAGATTAGGAAAACACTCAACCCATATTAAATTTTACTAAATCAAATTTTAGTTGAATTATGTTTTTAGGGAAGGGAGTACATAGTGGATATTTTAACTGAAAACAAACTGCCACATTGAGTGATGATACAGAGTGCCATTTCTCTCTCCTTTTAGATTTATGAAACCAGCCTGCACAAATTGCACGAATGATCGTTTTGTTTGTGCATTGGTAATGCAAAAAAAAACACGAATATATGCAAATGAAAATAGGTTATGCAATATTTTTTGGCATAACCTATTTTCCGGTTATGCAGATTTTGAATTTGTTCAGGCCTGTGAAATATATGTGATCCCCTGTCAATCATTAATTTTTTTTTTTTTGGAGATCCTCATTTAAAAGAGAAGTCTCCTGGAACCAAATCAAGGGATGTCATAGTGGTGGGGGGGGAGGGAATGGGGAGGAAGACAACTCATTTTATATTCACTCGTGTTCTTTAGAAGAAAGCTGCTACCACCACATAGGCTACTCTTTGTGATTAGCAGCAATGAATATTCTATGTACACTTTCCCACAGACAAAATAGCATATACCAATGCCCTTGATAAACCAGTTGTGGACCACTGGTTGGTGTAAGTGGCCTTTGCAGAGTACTACTCACTGTGGGTTAGAGCAGGTATCAAGATTAAAAATCCCATTACTCCACTGAGATTTGATCCCATTACCTACTAGCCATGAGACTGACAGTTTAATCACTGTGTCACTGAGGCTGGTCTACTAAGACCAAATAAAAAATATAATTAGTGTCCTCACACATGCCAAATTTTCAAAATGTACACCAATTTATTATTAAAAAAATAAAAATTGTACCTTTTGCCACAGAAACAACAATGCATACCATGTCTGGTAGAACTATTCCTTACAAAATTTTCCATACATTTACAGGGGCCAATATTTCAAAATCTCAGAAAACTGAAAGTCTATTCTCATGGTTTTTACTTACATAATCATTTTCTGGTTACAGTATTTTATAATTATTCAAGCACATGACTTCATAGTACTTACTGTAATAATATTTTAGACTTATTTCGTCTGAATAATGTTGTAATAATGTTCCAGTTAATTCTGCAACTTTAAGTTTTAGAATTTAACTGTTCACCTTTTAACCAACTGGTGGTTTACATGGACTGAAAGTTGCTTTACTGAAACGCAAATGTAACAACGGAATTACATTTATTCTAAGAAAAACTCGTCAGTTTTGAAACGTCCACATACTCCTCCAGTTACTTATGCTCACAGTATTAAAAACAAAATTAAAACATACCACACTTTTTTAAAGGATACTAATATGATTATATTTTTTACTTGACCCAACATTAACCAAGAGCTGTTCTGTGCACACTTCAAGCAGCTGAATTGTCACCCCAGGTCAGTGTGCTTGAATAATAACTAGGTAAGTATGAAAATAAGTTAAAAATAAAATCAAATGATTTTTACAAACATTAAAAGTGTATTAAAAATTAACTATTTACAAAACTTTACTAACTTGATGTTTTATGTTGAATATTAAAATCAATAAATATGTAAAAATTAATAACATAGCAAATACTGTAAATGGTTTTATTTATGGATTGTTAAAAAGTTACTCACCTGTACGTTGTAGACTAATCAGTTTCTGTAGGTTTTTGTTTTTATTCTTCTTTTTTTTTAAATTTAATTAACTTTTGAATTATGCTTTGAGCCTTTGTAATTTTTTTTACTCTTGGATTTATTTTATTTTGTTGTTTTCAAACATTATCCTTTTTTCCGCTATATTTTTATTGTAAAAAAACACACAAAACAAACAAATTAAACAAAAATGGCAAATATAAAAATTAACAAACAAAAAATATACAAACAAGAATGAAATTTTTAAAAATAATTAACTCACCGACTTGAAGTTGATCAATGCAGGCATTTGTGTTGATGTTAATGTCTGCCATACTGTACACAAACAAACAATAAAAAAAAATGTATATTCAGAATAATGCACGCGTCAGTTGCAAGTTGACAAACATGACAAATCCAGTGCTAATCAGTAATCAATAAGTGGATAACTGCCATTTAAAGATCTTCCTCAAAATGAAAGAGCGCGCGTTATCCAGTCTCGATGTTGTGAATCACTCACTAAGAACCGTTTTGCGCTTCTTATCCTAATGCTTTTGAGATATTTAAGACGAAAATTTCTTTAAAAGAGCTCTGTACTCTGTTTGGTTATGCGATACCCTTGGGACTCGGAAGAAAGGCAGTTTTCAGTGTCGGTTTGCGACATGAATCACTCAATCCGGAAGCTACACACCGATATCTAAATTTCGTGTAACACTCTTTTCCGTGTAGGAATTCACACACTGCGAGTTACACACTAAAAATACACATTAAAGACACCAGCGGCTGTCAGATATACATGCTGATTTTCTGTATGAGTTAACAGCTTTAATTATTTTTTTAAACTTACCCATCGCCGTTATAATTTCCAATCATGCGGGAAAATCTTTGGTTTTCTAAATTTGAAATGCGCATGTGCATGGTGTTTATTGATCGTATTTATTCAACATTTATCTCCCCTGAACACGACTACTCTGTCGATATTTAAAATAAAAACTTTTATTCTCTATAAATATATCCACGTAACCGGTCACAAAGTATTGTTCGTTTAACTCTTACACAATGCACACACCGAAGGCTGGTTCTTTGATTGCATGGGCTTAAATCCCGGGGAGGGAGGGGGACGACACCCCCCCCCACTTTTTGGACGGGGGGACGCCTATATAATTACCCACCCACCCCACTTTTTGCTTAGAAAAACAGAAAATTTCAGTGAAATTAAAATGCCT
>JAULBS010079172.1:0-35192 GCA_032355785.1 Symmetromphalus regularis | reverse complement strand
GTATATAGATGTATATGTATGTATATAGATGTATATGTGTGTATATATATATATATATATATATATATATATATATTTATTTATTGCCCTCAGATCAAATTGAGACTGCCAAGGGTGGGGAGCCTTGGATCATTTCAAAGATTAGTGTTAATAGGAGAGACGAACCCGGCTGTTGCAACATTAATGCGGCTACAAGGAACAAGATGTCTTTTATAATTATGTACTGTCCCACAAACAGAATAGCAGAAACCACGGCCTTTGACAAACTATACACCTACCCACTGAGCCATGCGGAGCACTCACTTTGCGTTGAAGCCAATAGTAAGATGCCTGCTGAGATTTGATCAGAGTACCTATCTGCCGTGATTCCGATAACGTAACCACTGCATCACCGTGGCCGGTTACTAGGGAATAATAAGTATCCTTTTTATACCAGCATTTGTGATTGAAATTACCGGTATTACTGGTATAGTGGTTACGCTGTGACCCTCGCAGCTGGTAAGTACTGGGATCAAATCCTAGACGAGGCATGACATTTTTAATATCGATACTGGCTCCAGTCCAGAGTGATTGCTCCGCGAAGTTCATTAACGACTTTTATCGACGAGTGGTCCACATCTAGTTTGTAAAAGGTCGTAAAATCTGCAATCCTGTCTGTGGGGAAGCGCTCATGAACGATTCCTTGCTGCTAATCGGAGAGAGTAGCCGATATTGCGATAGCTGGTTTTATCCTAAAACCATGAGTCACAAACCAACATGTGTCAGACACTTAATAGCCGCAGAATACCAACTGTACTAGGGTGTCGTTAAACAACCAATGCTTTTATTAAAGACGCAATTTCTAGCCTTTTGGTCTCCAGACTTTGTTGAATCCTAAATCTACACTTTCAAAAGGTTTACCTGAGTCCCAAAGCCTGGTTAAGTTCGTTGCGTCGAAACAAGACCATTTAACTTTAAAACGGATGAATAAAAACTGTATTGAGTTTGACGAATGCAGACGTCGAATAAAACTAGAAAACAGCGTTTACTGATACGATAAAGACGTAGTTGCAGGCGATGATGTGTAATGAAAAGTGTAAAAAAAAAAACACTGGAATTGGAATCGAAACCTAAAAATACGATTTGGAATCGAATTAACATAAATAAAACATAAAAACCGTTTTAGAGTTTGGTCTTATTTTACTACGAGTCCGGAGACGGTGATTCTTGTGATCCAAACCTCCCACTGACCACACATTTTAATATTTAAGTATTATAATTTAATGGCAGACAGACAGACAGTTAGTTTATTAAAGTCTCGCCTCATTACAATACAACATAAAAATATAATCATTATAAATAATAAAATTGTAACGAGCACTCTTTACTGCGTTATGAGAGACTAACAATAAAATTAACACAACAAATACATATTATATAGTTAAAACAACGGTAGCATATATAAAACATAAGATTCATCACATAGTATATAAAATTGATTTTCTAAATTTTAGAATATTATGGCTGGTTTTGGCAGCTAAAATACAAATTTCGGGACAAGACAAGATATAAAACACACTTTCTGTTTCTTTGTACACTCGTGATAATTAAAAAGTAATATTTTACAGTGGTTAAGAAGATCTAACGTTAAATCAGTGTATAAAGGACAATCAAGTAAAACGTGACACTCGTCTTCAACTTGGTTAGAACAATTAAAACGGGTTCTTTCTCCCATAGGTGTATTATTATATCGACCGGTTTCAGTTTTCAGAGGAGCGACTCCGCCTCTAAACTTAGCGAGTGCACTTCTGTGGTACCGAGTCAAATAACTAGTTACATACGACTCAACATTATAAACATGATGCTGCGTTGTCCAGTGTGAAAACAGTTAAGAGATTAAGTAATTAGTTTACCGAAAGTTATCCCATGGTTCTATCCTCCTTCGCGGTGTAAAAAATGAATGTTATTTGAGTGATCATGTTTGATTGTTTATGTTTTAAAATACATGGAGGGAAGTGAAAAGGGGTTATTTGATATACGGCAGGAGGGACACATACAAGAGGAAATATCTGAATATTGAATATTATTCTCTTATTTGGGTTGTGTTTCCTTTTTTTTTAAATACTTAAATGACGTTTACATATCTGCTCTTAAAGGTTCTAAACGCTCCGCCCAGAACGTATGAAATGACGCAAAAATATACTCAACCAAAAAAGAAAGTATGCGTGTTGAAATATTTTTGTTTCATGGTGCGGTCACAGTAATGGTCCACTGGCAGCACAAATGTGCGCAACTTGTGATATTACTGTACACACACACACACACACACACACACACACACACACACACACACACACACACACACACACACACACACATAATACACACACGCACACAAACACACGGACACACATACAAACAGAGACAAACACACACACACACATACACTCATACACACAGACACACATACAAACAAACACACACACAAACAAACACACACACAAATACAGACACACACACAAACACACAGACACCTAATCCTAAATGGTGTGGGTAACTAATTCCAGAATTTCAGCCATGAATGTCGTCTGGTTTATGAAATGAATGACTATTGATTACATGCATACTTTCTTTTTTGGTTGAGTATATAAAAACGATTTGCCACATAACAGCGACTGGAATAGTCTTCCTTTTTAACTCAAGTGTGTCTGTGTTTGATCAGTAATCTCGATACTATTAATAATGTTTTTAGCGGGAACTTTTTCTTCTAAAAGCCACGCACGATAGTCGGTAGAATAGGATGCAATTTGGATCTAGGAGATTAATTAACTACATAATTTTGGAAATGGGTTCTCACGAAAAATACAGATACGAATCATTGTTTTATTTGAATTACTAAATCGGAAACGTAAACACTGATATAGTTAAATGCATTTTGTAACTATACTGCGCATGTACCGTATCCATTTCCGTTAGTACGACCCAATTTATTAACAGGCGAATACTGAAAAGAATTAAAGGTAAAAGTAAAAAAAATTAAATTTAAAAAACACAAAAAAAACATTGGTTTTATATATTTGAACAAGACAATAGTATAGACCTATCGACCATGTGGCTATAAATAGAACGCAGTCTTACGCAGTATCGTTATCGGCGGAATAAAAATAGCTTTCGATTATCAGTTTAAAAAAAAGAAAAGAAAAAAAGGGCCTATAGCTGTTTGATTAATTGATGCAAAATCGTCTTGCGATTGATTGATTGATTCTGTATTCGAGTACGTTGATACACAGCTGCTCATCACAGTTTGCATATTGCTACTCGCGTATTATCGGGTTTTACCTATTTACGAACTTAAATCGATCTCGCTACTTCACTGCACTAAATACAGGAAGTACATTATCTGCATAGTATACACACGATGATTGGCGCGTTTAAAACAGAAGATAATAAAGAAAAAAAAAAATTATTATTATTATTATTACTACGACTATTACTATTATTATTATTATTACTATTATTATTGTTACTATTATTTTTCTTACTATTATTATTATTACTACTACAACAACTACTACTATTATTATTATTATTAGTAGTAGTATTACTACTACTACTACTACTACTACTACTACTACTACTACTACTACTACTACAACTATTATTACTATCATTTTTGTGAATACTAGTATATATGATCTGATTCAGTAAATGTACAATCCAACTCAAAACTGTATCTGTGCACAAGACAGAACACCTCCACTCATGAATTACAGTTACAACAATGATGATAACAGGTGTTCGCGAAAGTGGGACATGTCCTCCTTCCCTACTAGTACCGCCAGGCATAAGCAATGAGTCGTTCCATGTGATGGACGTGTAGAAAAGATTGAACAGAATGCAATACGTAAATCGAAATTTCATTCGTCATCAGCAAAGAGTATCATTTGTATCTTTATTTTTATTTTTAATAAAACAAACAAAAAACACACACATTAAAAAAAAAAGTTAAGTGAGGGGTATTTAGCTCAATCGGTAGCGTTTCGGCCTGTGAAGCGGTAGGTCGGCGGATCGATCCTTCTCAGTGGACCCATTTTCCAGTTTGGCCTATTTTCCGTTCGATTTAATGTTCTATGTAAGGCCGTGGTTTGTGCTGCCCTGTATGTGTGAAAGAGCGTATAAAAGACCCCTTGCTGCTTATCGGAAAAAAAATAAAAAAAATAAACCGGCCTCCGTGGCGCAGTGGTTAAGCTTTCGGAATCGAGGCTGGTAGGTACTGAGATCAAATCTCAGTCGAGGCATGGGATTTTTAATTTCAGTATTGGCTCCAACCCAGAGTGAGTGCTCTGCCAGGCTCAATAGGTAGGTGTATACCACTTACACCGAACAGTGGTCCACAACTGGTTTAACAAGGGTCGTGGTATGTGCTATTCTGTCCTCTAATTACCTTTGTGGTACTAAACCATGTGTTTGATGCCGATATAACCGTAAATATATGTGTTCGAGTGCGTCGTTAAATAAAACATTTCTTCCTTGTAATGATGTTTATTCAGCAGTCGAACGTGCTGGTAACTAAACCTGATCAAGTACCTTTCAGTAGAAGCTTACTTAAATTGTTATTGGGACATCCATTCCTAGGTCTACCATTTCTGTCACACCTGTACTACCAAATTGCATCCCATCCAGAATTGTCTAAAATTACCTTGGAGGAATTATTAGGGCCAAGTATGTTCACAACTCTGTATTTTAGTGCTAATTAAAAAAAAAAAAATTTGATTTACCACCCCATTTAGATTCTCAACACCCCTCTTCTTAAAATCATGATTTTGTAAAAACACAAATTCCATTTGGACCCCGCTTTTTCATTTTCCTGCCACACCCTAAAGACAAATAAGTATCAAAGACAACAACCTGCCTTTACCATACCTGATAAAGAAATTTCCATGGAGAACTACAACTGATGTGTGAAAAAAAATCACTTTAAGTTTAATGAAGTTCAAACTGCGTGACTATTTTTACGGCCCTTATGTACATCGCTATTTTACGGTGATACTTGTCACGCAACGCATGCACGACCAGAACTCACATAAAAATAGCCTACAACAGGCTGTAGGATTTCAGATTTCATGGGAAACACATTTTGGGTTCTGTGCCTGGCACTCATGGGAAACACATTTTGGGCCTACAACAGAACTGAACTACGTTTCTAAAACTTTTTTTTTTTTAATTGCCTTGCGTTTGGTACAATAAAAAATGCATGAACAGTTCAGTTACAAAAATATATTTAATGATGTCAGTTAAGTAATGCAATCGATAAAAATGTATTTTTTTACCTGTATTTTGCATGAGAGCCTATTTCCAAATTGCATCTCATTTTAGCGACTTTTGCAGGTGGCTTTTAGAAAATATTCCATCCAAAAAGATATTTATTAAAAGACTGTCAACTTATCTTAATAATTACTACATTTATATTACAAGTAAATACTAGTATATACCTTTCTCAAAATTTCCAGCATCAAGCCTGTGTATGGAGCTCAGCACCCTCCAATGACACAGAAACCTAAAGGGTATGTTTGAATGTATTGTATTTTATATTGTTTTGATGTTTTTTCTCATAAATTTACATCTAGCTTCAGTCTTGTTAGTAGTGTTCGTTGTGTTAAATGAATTAATCTGACAGTTGTATTAGTGCCATTTTGAATAATCCAAAAATACAGTTCCTATTTTTAAATATATATATATATTTTTTAAATCATAACATTTTCTACAACTGTTAATACACCAGTGAATATCTAGAATTTTGTGTTTTTTTGACGAGTTAATACATACATTTATAATTAATTTTCGTAAACAGATTGTTCTGTCATTAAACCATAAATACTTCATTAAAATATGAAGAAAAAAATTAATTGTCACTGTGCTGTCTTCATTTAAATAGTGAATCTCCAAAAAAAGAAGATCGAGTTAGAAGTAACAAGCGTGATGCCTTCTATAAATTTGAGAACAACACGTCAGATGCATGGGATGATGGCGATGATGATCTACTTCAGATGGCCAGTGTACAGATGTCACTCAGGGATATGAGGTCATCAGCTAAAGCTGTGCTGGAGCATCATAGCAAACAAATCAGTTCTAACAATGCAATTAAATCAGTTGGTGGGTTTCTTAAACATAATTAAAATTTGTCATTTCATGACTTCAGAATTATAGTAAATCCAGAACTTGGGATATCGTTTAACATATTATAGTATTAAATCTGAGTTTTTCTACCAGCCCAGACCAAACAATAATAACCAAGACCGCATTAATTATTGTTAAAGATTTATTTTTAAATATTTGCCTGCACATTGTGTATGATTGGTCATACTGTTGATCTTCCATGACTAGCATGAATCAATTGTATGCTCGTTAGCTAAATGTTTATATTAAATGTGGGAATTAATTTGTATGAATTTACCATTTTGAATATTTTATTAAGCAGTCAAAACTGTATAATCAATACAAAATTGCTACTTTAAAATCTTTGAATTAGTGTTTCTGAAACTTATTTGTTCACATCAGTGATAACAGTATACTTTTCAAATACAAGAATTTTACATCCAGTAGTAGTAGGGGAGGGGTGTGTGGAGAATTTTTTTTTTTTAATTTTTTTATGGCCTGACTAGAGCACATTGGTCTATTAATCATTGACTATTGGATTTCAACATTTGGTAATTTTGACACCTAGTCACTGTGAGTCAGATTCAGACAGGTTTTGATCCCTCCAATAGTATAACACTTGCATATCATTTCTACACTTATATTAGATGTATTCTGTTTATTTTATCTTTTAGATGATGGTGGTTCACTGTCTAGTTCATCTAAATGATGGGGAGCTGGTATTGGAGTTAGATTTGATGGATATATTTGGCGTATTTATTTTATTTTTCATATGCTGATGGCACATTGTCCAGCTCACCTGCTTGTGGTTGATCTGGTAATAGAGGTAGACTATATTTGATATATTCTGTATGTTTTGATCTTTTAGATGTTGAAAGCACACAGAATCCAGCTCACCCACATGGTGGTGGACCTGGTATAGGAGTTAGACTGAACAGCTACCAAGCACCTAAAATCTCTCACGTCCGCTATGTTCAGCCTACCATCCCTGACAGGGAAGCAACAAAGGCAGAAAAATTCAAATCACTTCTGGCAGAGACAAACATAGATTTGGGTAACATATGTTTGAAATTTAAAATAATTATAGCAGAAATAATAATGTTAAATGATATCAAAGTAACACTGTTTGAAGAACCAATGGACTAAGGTGTACTATTATTATCTGAAAACTTTGATTAAAGTTGTATTTTGAAGAGGAGGTTAGCATTTTCAAATTACGTAGAACGGTTTCTTTAATTGCCTATGTATTTTAAAATCTTCACTTATAGCATATTCTTTATTGTGACAATGAAAGACAGTCATAGTAGCTGTAGTTCCTTGTTTAACAGAATATTTTATTAATTTATCTTCTTTTTTTTGTATAGATGATCTTAGGCAGCTTAGTTGGTCAGGAATACCAACTAGTGTTAGACCAGTAACCTGGAAAATATTGGCTGTGAGTGTTTTTTTATTATTTTTTAATGTCTAATTAAATATATATGTGTGGATAACAGTGATTGCATAACAATGAATCTGTAACTGCAAAGCAAAATATCACGTAGAGAAATAATTCAGAAAATATTTGAAAATCCAACAACCTTTAAAAAACCTTGTACTAGTGATCTATTTAATATAGAACTTGAATGTCTTATGTCTAATATTTTAGTTATCGACTTTTATGAAATTAAAACATGAGTAGCCTTACTGAAGTGTTGAATACTACAACAATGTCAATCTTTAATGTTACTATTCTCTTTATTCATTTATTATTCTAGGGATATCTTCCTCCAAATGCAGACAGAAGAACAGCAACGCTAGAGAGAAAAAGAAAAGAATATTTTGGTTTTATTGATCAATACTATGAAACAAGGCATAATGATATGCATGCAGATACTTTTAGACAGGTATAGTTCTTCTTAATGTTGTCTTTGTTGTGTTTTCATTATTTTGGTGAAAACTATAGAATTGATAACTAAAGGTGCTATGGGATGGGAAGAATATTTCACAAACATGTGTTACCATCACTCTGACAATGATTCATGAGTGCAGGCTTGAACAGTTTTGCCTGTATATGCCATGGACTGTGCCTCATGTAGAGATACAGATTTAAACAACCTTTGTTGATTTGGATTAGTTAAGTATTAAGTAAAAATGAGCTAGATAACATTTAATGTATAAGTTAATTAGCAGTAGCATGATATTTTATTTATTATATATACAGATAATTCTCATGAATTTGTCAACTGGTTTATGAATATAGTATGATTGGGTAATGACCCCTCCACCCCTCTCCTAACACAGAAAATAAATATTGGCTTTTGGGGAGTAATATACATATATAATTAAATTGATTAAAGGATCAACATTGAATACATTATTAACATTATGAAAGATGTATTGAATCTTTTTTGATTGAATTGTTAAATCGATTAACTATTTTGAAATGGGTATGTAAACATGGTCCCAAAAACTGATAAAAGCCTGATTAAATAAACAAAAAAACATCCCAAAATTTAAGTACAAATGGGAGCATGCATTTTACAACTGTTACAGTAATTATCTAATTATCCTGTCTTTCTTTGTTATGAAACAGAGTGCTTATTTTGAGATTTACTACCATACCGGGTACTTGTCAGTACAATGTTAAATATGGGTGACCCATAAGTAGTTTTGCTAAGTATAGTTATTCTGTCATTTTCCAAGTTGTTTTGCGTTTTATGGGAATGTATATCATAAGCAAACAGTGTATTACTTTTGATATATTATAGTTTTACTTTGATTAAAAAAGTTTTCAGTATTATTTTGTAGTGATTTTTTTACCTGCTTATAAAGTATTGTTGGTAGCACTAGAGTTATAGGAATCTATTTTCTATGTAAAATATTATTAATTTAGAACCCTGTAACTCCTGGGTTCTGTTTTAATTAATTGTTATATGCTTTCCACCTGTTAAATTTTGGTTGTGAAAAAGGTTATAAAATTTGGGTATGTGTTTTGTGTGTCCTCAAATGTTACACATATAAAAAGTCAATGTTTTGAGGTAAAAAGTATAAAATTTAATTTTGATTTGCCTTTTTATATGTACATGCATTTTCAGCGACTCCTCTCCTCTAAAATCCCCCAAACAGTTTATTAATTTAATTTTGTACCCAGGCCATGATTCCCGACCCCTGGTTGTATGAATAGGAGAATGTTGATAATTGCGAAAAACTTACTTGAAATAAAAAGTTGAAAAAAGCAACAATATTTCTTTCTTGAAATTTTCATTTGACAAATTTAAATATAGTATTTTCCACTGTACACTCATCTTATTAAATTATGTTGAAAGATACTGCTCAGCATTCAAGGGAAATAATTCAGTTGTGGTGCAGGAAACAGAGCTATTGTGAATATGTACATCTGCTAATTTTTATGTGACCAATTGGATGAAAAACCTATAAAGTGTTCATTTCTTGACATCATTGTTGTGCCTGAGCTTTTGGTACTAAAACTAGAATGTGTCAGAATATAATGAGAGAACTTAACATGAAAATGCCTCATTTTTATTAGTACTTGAATGTGGTTTGAATGAGTATTGTTAGGTGCTAGCTGTATGTTGATTTACATGTGACAAGGTGCTGTTTTGTTTGATTTCATGAGTGGAGGAGACATTGATTTGTTTTCAGATTGCTATAGACATCCCTCGAATGAACCCCCTCATTCCCATTTTCCAACAAGCTGTTGTTCAAGAAGTGAGTACGGTTACTGCTTCATGGTCAGGGTTTCTCTGCTCGCATCCACAAGTCATAACATTTTTTTACATGTCATACATTTTTCATAGTTACACTCAAATAATTTTATGCAAAAAACAAATTGTTCTCTGTTATACTTGGACAAATTATATCTCACATTTTCTGTTAGTGTGATTGAGAAATGTATGACTTTGAAGAATGTTATAACACATATGATACATGTGTTTAGTTGATTTTATGTTATGGGTGATCTAGTTTAGCGTCTTGTGGATGTTGTTGGTTATCTGATGTGTAACTGGCCACCTCTGTTAATCTGTTGTTTTGCAGATTCTAAAAGATATCCCTCGCATGACCACACTAGCACATTTGATGCAACATAAGGTTATCCAGCAAGTAAGTATTGTACTGTATGCATCAATTAGGCACATTCTGTTTGATGCCGAGATTCAGCACCTTGTGATTGCTTGCCCAACTAGATACACTATTACTTTGTTCTTGATGTTTTTCAAGATATCATGAAACACACAGTCTCAAGTAAATGATTCAGTGGACTGTTCATTTTCTATTTTGACAGTGACAACAATAAGCCTTTCTTGAGCACCAGATTAATGTCATAAAGACTTTAGCTGGGAGTGTCATGCAAGACATTCTTCATTTGTCATTGTTTGCCGTGCACATCATTTCTGAAAACCCATCATCTAGGCAATCTTTTATCAGCTGGAATTATCTTTCTCTTCTGTAGAATTAGCTGTGTGTTGTTTCTTCTAAACCTTTGTATATGATTGTTTTAGAGTGTGAAACAGATTTGTTTCAATTATCATCTTAGAATTGTGTCACTGGACTTTTAAGTGATGCAGCAGATTCCTTATGTTTAACTTTCATATAAATGACAAGCTTAATGTTTCATGTGGTATAATGTCACTTTATGTGTTTGATGTATGTTAACCTTTTTTTGATTTAATGGCATGTCTGTCATCTATTGAGATCATGGACGTTATTGCATACAGCATTCCAATAGTATTAGATAATTTATATCTGATTCAGTCCTAAGAGTTATTTTAAAAAGAAACATGAAAAAATAAACGTATTTCTCACATACATTCACCATATAACATTATCCATATGGATGCATTGAATGCTACCATATCTATTGATTTATTATAAGCTCTGCTTATACTAGTATTTGTTAAATAGAATTTTTTAATGGATTTTCATTTGTTTTGTACCTTTTTGCACTAACATTTGACATCATACTTAATTAGTTTATATATTTTTTTAATTTTTTTATTATGCTTTAAAATTATGTTTAGCAATTTTTAGTTAGATCATAGTAATGAATTGTTTGTTTGTGTCAGTTTTTAATTATTTATGACATGAAATTCTAAACTGAACTTGTTCATGAGCTTTGTATTGATGCTTAATTTTGATTCTTTTCTTTTCAATTCTAATGTTTATTTTGTGATAACTTAGTTAATGTCAGCTTATTCTTCATTGATGAAGTCAGCTTCTGTAATATTGTGTGGGTTTTTGGTGAACATTTTATTTTTAAAAAATCTTGTAAACATGTAAAATAATGATAATGAGCAGAATAGTAATTTTAAAATTGGCATTTGTTTTGCTTGGTGTTGTCGCTTGATTGTATGGTTGCAGTTATATGCATAATTGTTATCTTGTTGCTGTATCTGTTACTGTGATGTTTATGTTGCAGATTTTTGAGAGAATTTTATTCATATGGGCCATACGACATCCAGCAAGTGGTTATGTGCAGGGTATCAATGACTTGGTCACGCCTTTCTTTGTTGTCTTTCTCTCAGAGTATATTTCTAATGGTGAGTTGGTTTTTAGTATTCAGCATAACTGAACTGTACTTCTTTTCTGTGTAGTTATTTTCCATTTTATATGACATCCATTTCTAACTAAAGTACATCTCTCATCCTTTGGTAAAATAAATGTAATAACTCAATTTTTAATTTTTTTAAGAAAAAAGAAATAAAGTTGCACGTGATTAACTATTGTTTTATTACAATTTAACCTGACCAATTGTTTAAACATGCATAACTGTTTATAAGGTATTTTAAGCCATTTTTTAAATTTATGAATATCTTGTCATTTTTGGTTAGATGTTGTTTCTGGTTTTATTATGATGAAGATTCAACTGACTTAATTACTGACTTTCTAGATTTTAACAGGGGTAAAAATGATGTCTCCATTTCAGTATGTAATAATTCATTGACAAATAAAACTGGTATAATGTTGTAATTTGAAAAATTATATTACCTCAATTTTGACCAAAATGTGAGGTACTATGTTTTAGATTCAGATATTGAAGCTGAAAACTTATCTAGAAGAGCTATATTAATTTAACTTACAGATATTGAAGCTGAAAACTGTGATCTGAAAGAGCTTCCCAAATCTACGCTTGACATCATCGAAGCAGACAGTTTTTGGTGTACCTCAAAACTCCTTGATGGAATCCAGGATAATTACACATTTGCCCAACCAGGCATCCAGATGAAAGTGAATGCACTTCAGGAACTTATAAAAAGAATAGATGGTATACTGTTTTTAATATGTTCCCTGCATTTTGTGTTTGTTCAACTGTAGTTTTGAATGCTTGTATATAAATAAAATAAAGAAATCATATAAAATGTAGATAATATTTTGACCACTACAAAAACTGCTAACCCTGACAGCTAGGTTTTGAAAGCTTATGAGTCATGGGTTTAAACTTATATTGAGTGTGTTAATTGAGATACATGCATTTGTTGTGCACATTTAAAGTTGGTAATTTGTTTAACGACCCCTCAGCACAAAAAAAAAATATCAGCTGTTAGGGTTTGCACATTTGTAAAGAAAGGTTTTTGAACATTTAACCGAAATTTAAAACCTGTGTTTTTTCAGCACCTCTTCATAAGCACTTGGCAAGTCACAATGTTGAATATCTCCAGTTCTCATTCCGCTGGATGAACAATCTGCTGATGCGAGAAATTCCTCTGCGATGTACTGTACGCTTGTGGGACACTTACCTGGTACAATACATAAAACACAAATTTATATTAAAATTTTCTGTCCTGGCTATTTGTTCTTAAGCAGATATTTGATTGTGAAATGATGACATGTTTTCAGTATTTCCATACAATTTTTTATGCTGTGTATTAATGTTAATTTACAAAATATTGTTGGTAACAACTTCCTTTGATAATTACATAATTAATATTTAACAAGGATATGGTAAATGTTGTTACTGCTTTCTAATTTTGTACAATTATTTTGTTGCCTTTAATTTCATCCATAAACTAATTATTTTTATTATTAACTTTAATGCTTTATGCTCTACAGTGTGCTTTAGCTTGTATTGTTTTTATTATAGTCTGAAGTAAATGGGTTTGCTGACTTTCACCTCTATGTGTGTGCCTCATTCCTGGTGCAGTTCTCATCAGACATTTTACGTGAACGAGATTTCCAAGTTAGTTCACTTCAAATCATTTTTTACTTAATCATAATCAAGAGTATGGACTGATTGTTTCAGTAGCCAAATTATCCATTTGCTTGTGTTAACTATGTTCGTTTTATGCAACACCATATCATTCTTAAATTGGTTAACATTTAGTAATTCTTCAAAACTTTCAAAATATTTTCTGGTAGATATTAAATGTCGATATTACGATATTATATATCAATGTCCAAAATGGTGTGATGTTATTTTTACTATATGTATCATTTTTTAAACTTTATATGTGTGTATTAACAGGCCTACACAAATTCAAAATCTGCATAACTGGAAAATAGGTTGTGGCACAAAAATTTGCATAACCTATTTTGATTTGCATAAAAGGTTTTTAAAAAAACGAAGAAAAAAAACTTTAATGTTAGCATTAATAAATAAAACCATTGTTACTTTGAAGTAAAACGTAATTGTAACAAATATATATTTACGGTATATACGTCAAACTTAAACCTCGCACATGTGATATTTGATCGTTCTCCATAATCAACCGAGGAGTTCTGACTAACATTTATTAACCTCAAGACTTACTTTCCCCAAAAACTGGATTAACTTTGAGAAAAATCAGTTTGAGAGGCATCTCATTTTGGTCAAGTGTTTTGACTTTAAAACTTAACAAAGTAATAAAATAATATAACGGTATGAACAAATTAATATTATTTTTGGGTTTTGAAAGGCCTTTTTGTAGCTGCACGATTTGCGGTCTAGAAATGTGTAAAAATAACAAAATTAAAAAACCCGTAAACCACGCTTGGTAATTCGTATTTATTGTCGGATCGCTCACATTCAACACCATATGGTAAAGTTTGTTTTATTTAACGACGCCTCTAGAGCACATTGATTTTTTTATCTGATCATCGGCTATTGGACATCACACATATGGTCATTCTGACATATGTCTTTTAGAAGAAACCCTCAACTGCCACATAGGCTACTCCTTCCGATCTTTTATATGCACCGTCCCACAGGCAGGACAGCACATAACACGGCCTTTGATAAACCAGGTGTGGACCACTGGTTGAATGGAAAATAGCCCAAACTGCAAATGGGTCCACTGAGAAGGATCAATCCTACGACCGACCGGTTCACACTACCCTTTGAGCTAGATCCCACTCCTCATTCAACACCATATTCTTGCCCTCACACTCTGTGTCATTCAAAAATTTTATTTGAAAATTCTCTTGCTATTCGCTCCTGATATTCAGAATCAAAATCCTCACCTTCGATAAACCCCAAACTAATATTTATTCACAATTAGCTCTTCAAAATCTCTGTGTAGAGCCGCACCGCCATTGCTCGTTACGAAAAACTTTGTGAAAAAGACCTGCTTTTATACCGAAAATTTTGATCGATTAAGGAGTTCTAACACTTCACAAATCCACCATTTGCAATTAGGAACATCCTATGTATATAGGAATTGCGTCATTTCCTCCCATAATGCATTTAAGCAACAGGAAATACTAATTTTAAAGGGCCAGTTCGATTGTCTAGATATGTCGCCTACAGTACTCAAGCATTTGCATGACGTTGGCGAGATAAGTCGCCTGCAGTGTCCAGAAGGTTAATAGAAGCATCGCAATTTCTGATTGACTGCATTTTGAAGGAATTCCTGTTGGAGACATCTAACAACCAATGAGAATACATTATACTTCCCAACATAAGTATTATATTTAGACTGTTATTTGTAATTTCTGTTAATGTAATTATAATTATAAATGTCGGAAATCAGTAGAGTTGTTTGTACTCCAAGAAAAGATAGTATAGATATTTAGTAATGAACGGTAACTCGGTTATATGAAATAAATTTGCATAACTGATGCACAAACGAAACGATCGTTCGTGCAATTTGTGCAGGCCTGTTTTTATGAAAGGTTGTTTTCATGAAAAAACAAAAAATAGATTTTAAGACTGTATTCATAATAGGTGATACTAGTGGAGCAGGATACACTAATCTTTGCAAACATCTTGTATTTTAATTGTTTTAACAATGAGTCATGATTGCTTGGTATGAGAGCTTTGTCAGAATGTCTTGTACACTGATGTTTTGAACAGCAGTTTTATTGTTTAGATTTTTAACTATTAAATTATTCTATTTATAACAATATTTACACCAACCTGGTTATTATCATTTATCTGCATATTTGATGCATAATTTGTTCAAATCATTTTTTAATTTTTAATATATATCTGATTGAGAGTCATTCTGATTATTTTTATAGGGCATATTGATGTTTCTTCAGAACCTACCAACACGACACTGGAATAATAAAGAAATTGGTGAAATAATGGCTGAGGCCTATAAACTAAAATACATGTTTGCTGATGCTCCTAACCACTTGATGAAGAAGTCTTGACAGCGACAGATCACCATAATTGATTGTTATTGATTCATAATGAACCAGGCTGAGATTGATATGCAGTGCAAGCCTCACTGTCGGTGAATTCTAGTGGTGATGGGTGGGTGTCGAGCAGTGCAATACAGCCATGGTGATCAGCAGAATTCTGCCTAGGTACTTATGTGCACATGCTGGTAAGGGTTGGGTTTGGAAGGATTGGGTAAATTGATGACCTATTACAATGACATTGTACATTAAGTTGTGATCGGCATAAGCAGTACTGGTTGGAACTCTAAAGTGCTGGATGGGGCAACCAGTGTTAACCATGTTAGGCAGAATCCTGAACCAGCTTTATAGTAGAGGTTTTATGGATATCGATTTTTTATGAACTCCAGCTTGATTTTAACATCTGTAATACTCTAGATGAAAGTAAAGTTAAGAAGTTTGGGTCGATAAGAGGTCTGAAGAACTTCAGATAGATTTTACTCTCTGTAATACTAAAGAGGTAGATACAGTTCACAACTCATAAATGATAACTTAGATGGATTTTACTACCTGTAGTACTCTAGCTAAAAGTAAAGTTCACAAATCTGGGTGGATATGAGGTTTTAAGAACTCCAGATGGATTTTGCTATATGTATTACAATGGAAGTAAAGTTCACAAGTCTCAAGGATAATTTCAAAATTGATTTTATTATTTATTTTGGATGTTTATGAAGCTTTATTTTTAGAAATGAAATGTGAAAGTTTACTGAATAAAAATTAAACATTATTTATTAATAATTGGACTGACTGTTGCCTTTTTGTATATAGATATATATATATATATATATATATCAAACTGAATTTATTATGCATGCATAACTGAAGGAAGCATTTATCTATTAGAATTTGCTAAAAACATTGCATATTTTAATCAAATATACTAAGGATGATGTTAATACTTGTCTTGATTTTTTTTTCTTTCTAAGTTGACTGTGTGAAAGGTTAGAGTAGTTTTACAAGACTGTTAGTGTTAAATGATATTAAAAATTACACTTGGAATAGTTTTGTATGTATGCATTAATCTTGGACAACATAACAGCTATTGTGCCTGAATATATGACACTGAAAATTCATCATTTGATCTGATTTGCATATGGTCATTGTTTTCTATTTTCAGTTTGGTTTTCTTCCCATTTTTTATGTTGCCATGATTATCTTGTAAGCAATTTCATTTGTATGAAGAACTTGTAAACACTTTAAATGTACAAATAGTTTATTGCTTCATTGCAGTAATGTGGACAGTGTAGGCTTTAATTTGTTGTGCTCAACTTAGTGGGACTTGTTTCCTTCAGCTGTGTAGAATGTATGAAAATAAATCATTGTTTATAAGGAATTGTTTTTATATATCAATATATATTTAAATAAATATGATTATTCAGCTCTATGTTTAAATCACATACATACCTCATTTAAAGCCAAATCACATACTGTAAACTGTAGTTTGTTGATTTGATTTAGAACGTGGAAGAGTGGTAATTTAATTCTTATGTTGTTTAATTAGCATAATGATGCCCAGTAACTATTGACTGTGGCAGTTGTTGGTCAGAGGTTCTCACGTGTTGAAATCAAACTTCAGTAATGCAAGGAGATTCATCTTCACAAGTAGAAGGTTGCTGTTTTGGATTTGTAATGTAATATAATTTGCACAAACCTCATTTTGGCACCCCAGCACTTTGTTTATTCAGTGGCGAATCTAGGGAAATCCTGCTACCACAACATATGCTAATTTTTCCAGTTTTCACTAAGTGATCTTTTATGTGGGCTTTCCCACAGACAGGATAGAACATAACATGGCCTTTGATAAACCAGTTGTAGACCATTGGTCAGTGCAAGTGGCATATACCGACTCACTGAATCTTGCAGAGCATTCATTCTGGGTTGGAGCTGATAACGAGATTTGAAACACTTCAGGAAATGAAAGGGTAGTATGTTTAACTACATTCAGTTTGACTACAAATTCAACTTCATAATAAAGTATCTTGTGATAAGATAAAGGAGAGGAATGTCTAATCACCATCTGTTAGTGTTTGAACGTATTTGTGATACATGATAAACAGAAGGCCACATTTTAAGCAGCTATTTGTATTTTAAATGCACCTTTTCACAGACAGGACAAGACATGAATTTAGTATGTAGTAGGTCAGTCCTATAACCCACCACATAGCATGCCATAACATAACTTTCCTTAAAACACTGATTATCCTTGACCAGTTGCAAATTCCATTAATTGCATGAATGTTTCAGTGAAATGATTTCAGTTTATGTTTCTCATGGTGCAAAGCACAAATGTGGGATTGGAAGCTGCAGGATAGATTCATACTGAAAACATGATGAAAGGCTGTTATTACATTTATATTATAATTTATATTCTAACTAATTGGGGAAACATTTCAAGCAATTATTTTTTTTGTTTTTGTTTCTTCATTGGCTAATTTTGACAGATTGACTGCCAATATTTTTTATGTAAGGATAAACAAAACAGCAATTTATATCATGATGTGTATAGAAAGGTGTTTTTATTGTTTTTTTAGATGAAGGTGCACTTCCTTAAACAGAACAATATGTATGGTTACTCTTAATGATTATTTCAAATATTGTTGAAAAATGCGAGAATGCTCTTAGACCCTATCTGTTAGTTATATCTAGCAAGCTATGGATTCTATGGGGTCCTGATTGAAAAATCCAGTTAATCCAGATTTTGCATCTTTTTATACTACATTTGTAAGTTGATGTAATTGGTGTAATATGGATCTGTTATTTTAATGTGTAGATAGTTCATAATGCTGGTAAATTACTTGTATCATGCAAGGTTTAACAATAGTTTATTGTCATCTTAAGTGGTCAACAAGGTACTAAACACCAAAGATCAAAGTTTCTGTTTGCTCAATATATACCAAAACTTGTTGGTAACCACATCTGTTTAACTTGTTATTTCAAAGTAATTAATGTAGTTATATTTTTGTTAAACGCATACCCCGATGGACCATTGACCTAATTAATTTCCAAACAAACAATTAATTTCAAATATAAATATTTGATTTGTCTATAGAAATACTTCACTCAACTACTTACATAACCACCACATTTCGCATGTTATGAATATTTAAAAAAATAATAATGAATTATGCTAACGGACAAATCAATCTTAAAAAATAACGTGGTTTTTTCTGTTTATGGTGCATTGTATATATTTCAAGTCACATGACGGGTATTCCCCCCATTAGCCATTATTTTAAAACTTCTGAATATTTTTGTAGCTGCAAAAACATTTCATACCAATTTATTTTGCTCCAAGAGGAGTTCCGATTTGGAAATTTTAAATGTGAAAAAAATTGATCGACTACATGGAATTCCCTACACCATGGTTTAGTTAAAATGTCTTGCATGATGTGAAAATAACATCTAGTATAACAAATACTTGTAAGTTTCATTTGTAATCAATATTTAGACCACAAAGCCCCTTAAATTCTGTGGGACTATACCTTTAAGTCTTAGTAATTCGCTTATGTTAATTGTAGTCCTAGTAATTAATACAGATCTGTTTTAGTTATTTAGCTTACTTCATTAGACTTAACTCCCATCCTTTTTATTTAAACTTGTCATTCCAAAGCAGATGTCCAAGTAGTATAATTTATGTGACTTGTGTATATATTTTTGGTTACATTTTAATGTATTTATTCACTTTATTTCACAGTTAAATTTTTCTCCCATATCTACATATTTAAGATCAATATATTCCATTTACACAGAGCATGGAGAATAAATCTGTTCTACATGACCATTTTATATCTGCATGATCATGTGATCATAATTATGTTAAATGGACATTTTCATCACAAATAATGAAACAGTTTGTAAAAGAAAAGTTTCCAATTTATTTGACTATGTTCATACGTAATTATCATTAAAAGCCTTATAGAAAACGTTTTGTGGTGAAATTAATTGTCATGCAGGCATATAAATGTGATGTCTCAGCAGTGAAAGGTAACACTCCCAAACATGACATGATATAGATTGTGTCTGTGTATTTTACACATTTTAATGAAATGTATTTCAGTAACAGTGTTACACTTCAAATTATTGTTTATACTTTTAGTATAAACTATTATGGAACATGTTCTTTTTAGTGGTTAGTGGTTTTTTTTTGTATGATGTCAAATGGAAAAAATGTTATCTTTTAGGATGTATGATAAAAATGGTGTCTTAGTGTGATGTTATGGGAGAAAAATAATCATTCATTGTGATCCATTGTGGGCTAAGGCTATTCTACTAATGGGTACAAATTATGTACCTTTGAGTGGAATAGCAGTATCTCTCACTGGTACATAATAATTTATCTGTATCAAAGATGTCAGGTCAATGAGAGGAAGATGTTTTTCAGTTTGTCGGGATTGAGATTTTAGGGGGATATGAAGCAAGTTATCAAACCTAACTGTTGCCAACTACACATATGTACATATTATTCAGATGAACCAAGATGCCAATCTTGAGTTTCCACCACAACACGTATTGCACAATTTCAGGTTCTATAATAAATATAAATAATGAGATAAAAGTTCAGTGGTGGAATGTGTCAGTATGGTGGCAATAGATTTGTTGATCGTTCTTTTATACGTAAAACTGGTTTGTAGTCAGAAATGTATTTTAACAGTAATTTTGAATATTACAACCAAGAGTATGTGAAGTTGATAATAAAATGATTTACGTTTTTGTATGTCATTTTATTGTGGAAGTGTCAAAACAGTTTAGCCTACATGTTTACTTGGCAGCAAATAGTTGATTCATCTATTTTTACTATTTGTGTATAATGTTACTCGTTGACAAATTTATACTGAAACAGCTACAGACTTGCCTCACAAAGCATTGATGCTTTGGGAATTGTGTAATACTAGTTAGTGGTGTTCCTGTTATAACCATTAAAATACATCATCATATATAAAAAATATAAAAATAATCATTGTTTGTTTTATGTTACAATGCTGTATTCAGTTTGAAAGGTTGTGGAACTGATCCTCATCAGTAGACTGGTTGGGTTCTGTAGTTGGTATATCAGAAGGTATGTGCTGTCCTGTCAGAGGGAAAAATACATGATAGAGTAGCTGATATGACGATAGCATGTTTCTTCAGTGGAATGTATGCAACACTTGCCCATTTGAGATCACAGTGAACATCTTCAACTTTCATTCAGTGTGAAGAATATTGGTAACCTAGTTCCCTTATGTACTAGAAAGAGAAACTGAAACATCTGTGGAAAAGTTTCAAAATATTTGTTGTTGATTTACATTTCTATTTTCTCCTTGAAAAGTATAGAAAATTAGTTCAGTAGTGGAGGAATGTTGATAAACACATTTAATTACCATCATTTTTTTATTTATTTTTTACAAAAAAAAACCTATCCTTTGTTATTAAATGCTTTAATAGCTTTTCCATGGTTCACATGATCGTTTAAGTTTGTATCTATGAATAAATAGTATTAGTATCTGAACACTATTGCTAAATGGAAAATGCCTAGCAGATGTTTGTTATGTAGTGCTTCTTATGAGATTGCACATGATCACAGGTTTTCTTCCTGTCATTTTTTGTACAAAGTGTTTTAGTGAGATTGTGGCACTTAACCACATCATTTTGGTTCCTTAACCCTGCTTTGCACATGCTTCCTCAATAAGAAACATCCAGGTACAAAAGTGTTGGGTGCTCATGAAATGTTCTGGAAAGTATTTCTAGTTGAACTCTGCACACAGACACACCCATAACTTTTTTTTTAAAATAAACAACAGATTTTATGTTTGATCTCAAAGTGCATCCAATTCTTTAAAACTCAATCTAAATGCAAAATATATGGGGAAAACATTAAATGATTATGTATGTCAATACAAAATTGAACTATCACATCTTGTGACATAAAGTGATAGATGGACCAACACTGCTTCTATATGTGCTCCAAACATTTGTTTAAGAAATATAATAATTTAAAAAAAGAACAGAAGACTGTCTCAATGAAAATTATTTATTTGTATAATAATCTTCAATGTATTCTGAAATAAAATTATGTTGTTAAATAAAAAATATCATATTTTCCGTAAAATCAAAAAATATACCTGTATGACTGTATTAAAACCAAGGCAGTTAGATAAAACAAAATATATGCATGCCTCCAAGACCCTGTTTCTATAAAGCTCTACCACAACTGGCATAAATGACCAGTATACATATTTAAAAATATAAACAATACGAAAATGTTGAAGGCGTCATGTTATAAAAGATAGTCTTTAAAAAGGTCATTCTAATTGGTTGGTTTTCACTGAAAGGAAAAACATGGTTACCACACATTGAAATTTAGGTATTGCCCTTTTCTTTTACTAGAGTTGATCATTTTATACTGTGTGAACAAAATGTATTTTCAATGCATACAAATATCAAGATTGCTTAACCATACACTTGATATTCTAATTAATGAAGTTTATACTTGGCAGTATATTATGTAGAAGTAGAAGAGATTATTTTCCTTTGAAATACTACAAAAACCTACCCAGATTTTATTTTATTTCATTATGCCTGAAAACATGTACACACTGACATACACATTACAAATCCCAAATGTTTTTCTCAAACTATAAAAATTGAATTGTTTTAAACTTGTTCTTCTGAATTAGTTCACTGTAAGATAAACATGTGAACATTAAACACCGGTGATATCTAAAAAGTATTGAATAAAACAAGAAGTTTATGATACAAGAAACAAAATGGTATCCACACATAAGACTTTATTCTTCCTGTATCCATTAGTTATTTTCATAGCTATTTTATTCAAATCAGTTATAGGACAATGAACAAAAAAAAACAAAAAAAATTAATTGTGCCAGTTATGTTTATACGGTGTTATATACAGTTATGTGGATATTTTTTTTTCATCAGTTGAGAATTATTCTAATCATGTGACTAGTTGTAAAATGGGTCATGGAAATCCACTGTTACTGTTAACACCACAAAATGTTATCTAAATCCGTGATTTAGAACATATCTTTATGATATGTAAAATTGATACTATCTAGGTAACTAAATAATTCCAAACATGATACTTACAGTTCAAACTGTGTACTAAGTGGTATCTAATAAAATAACATGTATTTACAATACAAGTAATAAAATGGAATTTAATATTTTGTGCAACTTCTACATGTAAATGATTTCTATCATTCGTTTAAAATACAAACAAATAAATTATGTGTAATAATATGGAATAACTACAGTTACTTAAGATTAGCCAATTATAGTGCAAGCAACTAAAATTTTAATGCTGTCTACAACTGTTTATGATGCAAGTTAAGAAATGAAGCTTATGTCTTAAGAGAAAGCTGCACTAATAGTGTTTAAACTTTTTCACTCCAGTTCAATATATTAAAAATCTTATTTTGTTTTTGTCTGCTTTAATACAGGCTCTATGGAAGCTGCCCAGTTCTCAGGTATAAGAATAGAAAACTGATTACACTCATTGAAAGACACCAACATGCAGTTATTAAGTGAAAGTCAATAATTAGGAAGATACTATATTCTTAACATGTAATTAACAAAATAAACATTTTATATTCCATTAAAAATTGAGTTTTGGGGTGTGTTTTTAATTCACAATAAAATCCTAATTTTTATTAGTAAAACAAGTTGATTGGAATAAGACCTAAGCTGTATAATAAACAATATTGGAAAACATGTTACTGCATGATTGATTTCTCATAAATAAATGGAATGATCTTTTCATCATAGCCTGTTGGCTGACTAGCCTGTTTTTACTACTTGTCATATCAATCTTTTGTTCATCATATTTGATGTAGACCTGATTTCTGTTAATTTTATTTGAGGTATTTGGGTTAATGAATTAAAAACCTTCAGTCTAAGAATTTTAAAACATCTATAATGCCGGCTTTGTTGAATATTAATATCAAATAGATTATGGTTATTTATACAAGGAAATTACACATGATATCTGGACAACATCAAACTAAGCTGCACAAAAATCATCATCTGAGATCACATCTATAAACAACACTGAGCAATCACATTTTAAAATACAAAATTCTAATCATTTTTAAATAGAAAAATGTATAATCCAAATAATCTTTTTAAAGAGAATATGGCTCTTTTACTGGCATCCCACATTAACATTTGACAGTTGTTTTTAACAATGAGCAACAAGTTTGTTATTTAATTGAGCAACAATTAGAAAGATATCAACACCAATTCTTATGTAATTAATTTAGTTTTACAATATCTCCAATAGTGTTTTATTACTTTTAACAAATATCTATATCTTACACAACAGTACATATATATTTACTGTTAATAAATTTGAAAATGACAATAACTATAGTATGGTGTGGCTATCATTTTAGTACCGTATTCTATATTTGTATCTTTCACATCAATTCTTTAGATATGTTTACTGTTAATTGGAAAATGACATTAGTATGCTGTGGCTATCATTTTAGTATTACAAACACTATAAAGATATTTTTCTTCTGAACACTCATATTAAACAGCAAAAACAATAAACAGAGCTGCCTTTCATTTTTAGAAAAACTCTAACATTCATATAAAAAAAACTATGTTTGTACATAATTCTATTTGTCTCTAATAATAGTAATTAATAGTTGTAACAAGTTGTTAAGTCAACAATCAGATGCTTAATAAAACAAACACACGTAACCTAAAAACTGTTTTTATAAAAGATGTTACAAACAGAGGTCATCAATGTCAGCAAAATGCCCATGATCATATGAACAAGAAGTTTTTAGTTGACTGCAAATTAATTTTAAGACAATATGTTTACTACAAAGTACAAAACATACAGACCGTAAGAATAACACGTTACTTGTACATTTTCTGGATATATATTACTATGAGTAAGGAAGTAATACATGTCTGGAGAGCAGTGTGAAGATTACACTGTGAATATCATCATGTGATAATAAGCTGGCAAATGTTCTAACAATATAAAAGATGTATTTGTTCAAATGCTTTTATTGACATGTAGAGACTACCCCTGAAGTATGATCTTAAACTGGGACCGTGAACTGTTTTATCTGTAGAAAATCTGTGTTTCATTAACACATCGTTATATAATGATAAATAATTATGACATTTAAATAAACCTTAAAATAATGTTGAAAATTAACTAGAATGTAAAACATAGAGAATAGAACACATTGAAATAAATTCATGATTTTAAATTAAAAAAACAAATGCTGCAGATGCTAAACTTAACATAAATTATATTTAAAAAAAAACAAAAAATAAAGCTTGCCAACAATGTTCAACTAAACATCAATTATTATTTTAAAGAAATTAAACAAAAAACCTTGCTTTATGTGAATTATCATTAAAAAAAAATTCAAACACCTTGCAGACAATGTTTAACTTAGTATTTTAATTAAGATCTTGAAGAAAATAAAATTCCAATGTTTAATATAACATGAAAACAATTAACAAAATTGAAATATTTAACAGAGCACATTGTATTTGATTATAAACCTCAAATATTCTGTAAAAGAAATTCATACTGGTCGGGTTGATTTAAAAAAATATTTTTGATAACAGTTTGATTGAGCAAACAAAAAGAGCAATAGCTTTACAATGTCAAGATAATTAGGACTAAACTTCAATAAAGGAGCACAATTTTATTCATGTAAGAGTATTTTTAAATTAGGTACCACTGAATATTGTGTATGCCCTGAGCAAATAAAAATATTTGTAAAACATGTTCATAAAATATTGCTAGTATATTATCCTTATTTTTGTTTAGCAGATAATAAAACCAAATTTCACTAAAGAATTAAATTTATTAGAAAATCTGTGCAATAGGGATAAAGAAGAACATCTGACTCTATTTTATGTTAATGGAGTAATGATAAGCTTAAGCTCTAATTTCTAAATATGATGTCAACATTATTCTACATCAATGAATGATGAAACTATATTTTGGTGACCATTATCAAACTATTAAATATTTATTAAAAACAGATGTTGCAATGTGTGTTGATATTAGTAGACTGCTACAGATTATTTTGAAAGGTTTGTGAAAATATGAACAAATATAATGCTAGTATGTATTAATTAAAACAAATACATAAACTGTTGATTAACAGGTTATAAAATACAATTTCCTATCTAGCACCTATAATAACACTTCTGACCCTCTAGCACCTAAACATCTGACTAACAATAACCTCAAAACACATATGCCTTCAACCGAGGCACCTAAACATCTGACAAACAATAACCTCAAAACATGTACATAATTTCAGTAGAGGTAGAGTATAAGCACAATACAATCCAGCTATACTCTAGATGCGTAATAATACCACCAGTTCAATCATTTAATATTTTACTTATGACAAACACTAAATACAGCTTAGTATCAATTCAGTGTTTACACTTGGTGTGCTCATTTGGGCTTTCTGAATTGTTCTACAAATAGAACCAAAAGAACATAACTGAATAGCCAACATAAGTGGTGATAATTCTGTATATGTGTTATTCAAATTTATTGCCAAAAAAACCCTACACTTTTCAAGAAACATATAGTGTTTTCATATAAAAACATATGTTGTGTGTCTCAATTATACAATATGTCAATTATATGCTCCCTCAAATAGCTGGTGTGACCATCCAAAATATTGTATCACAATGAGTGCAGGAGATCAAAACATACAGCATACAAAACAGTAAAATTATTATGATTCTTCTACATGATTCTATATCAAAGTTAAAATATCAAACACTGTGACTTTGTAGATCCTGGACACATCAGAACTTTTTATAAATTAGTTTTTTATATGAATATTAAATCACAGAACTGTCCATATCATTACTTTACAGATAACTAATAAAATATATTAATAAATAGTACAAAAAATATACACATCACAAGCTGTTATATGGTAACAAGCTAGAAAAAATATAAAACAGTTTCTTCTCAAGTACATAAATAATTCAATCTGCATAAACACTGTATACACAAGACTGAGTATTTGTTGAGTTCATTAAAAACAAAATCCAGTCATAAAACATTAACTTAGGAAAGACACTTTCTAGGTTTCACACAACACTTATAAATGTTGTTCTGTAGCATGATCACTTCTGTATAGATTTCAAAATAATTTTTAAAAGAAAACAAAACAGTTTGTAACTGATAACAAAACAAACAAACAACACACATTTGGTAACTAATAACATAAATAAACATACATTTGATAAATGATTACAGAACACTGAGTTGGAAATAAAAGAAATGTCAATATTGCTCTTAAAGTATTAAAAACAATTATTCTAATAACTGTTTTGGTTGGTTTGGAACCACACATTTTCAAATATACAAAATTTATTAAAACTATTTACACTGTGATAGGTCTAATCAATACCATCAAGTCCTGATTGTTCATAATTATCAACATTTTCATATGCGTAGAGTGTACTATTTTTTATAACCAAAATCTTCCTCGTTAAAGAGTATGATGAAAAATGTTTCTTTTTATGTATGATGCCTAATTATACATGTTTGGACATCATTTGGGAACCCTTTATTAAAAGCTGTTATCAAATATTTAGAGATGAAAGGTATTTTTCCAGAATTTTCCCTTTAATACCTATTCAGTTCTTCTTTTCTTTACATATGTGGACTGACATTTTAACATTGGATGTTACTCATTCCCCACTAGCATATTGTTTATAGCTTTGTAAAAATGTTAAAAATTATGACTTCTTAAGGGAATCAATGGAAAGTATAACAATACCCACAAAGAAGCCATCATGCTACAGAACAATGAGGTTACAAACCCTGGATTCATTATATACAATCACATCCAAGAGGCTAAAAATGGGAGGTGTTCTATACTGTGTAAATATAGGATCTCTTCTTCTTAAATGACAAAATACAATTAATAAATTCTCAGACATATTTGGATACACACAAACAAGTAGTAATTTACCAGCTGAAAATCTATGATATTTTATAGGAAATATTTTTAATTAACCACTGATTTAGAAGTTATGAGGAAAGTTTTAGTCCAAAGATACATAACAAAATTTTATGGATTATGTTTTAGAGCCAGTTATGCCTGGGAAACTATTACTTATTTTCTTTATGGTCATGTAGACATTTAATGTCAATAACAATAAGTCACGTTCAAATAAATAAAGTTAGTCGCAATGCCTCATTCCAATGATAGATACATATAATTTGTCATGGCTTTCTGGTAGATCTGAACTCAAATTTAGCAAGTTTAACATCAAACAGTTGTTATTTCTAAATTATTAACAGAATTTCATGACAAATTATGTTTCTTAACAAAGCAGTATTATTTTAAAATGATAACATAAAATTCTTAAACGAATCTGATATCATATAGTTATCATACATCTAACAAATAACTGTGCACCTGTAGCTCATATAGCAAAGCATGCTGGTCTTATACTGCCAAAGTGCCTAACTACGTATTAGGTATACTATATATAACCTCACACCTGCATATAAAAGCCAGCAAAAAACAGCTGATTAAGTAACAACATCTAGGCAGTGATTAGCTATACTTTAATAGTATTAATAACAACCTCTGCCAAATTACTATCAGTCTACATTGTCAAGTTAATATTCGTTTTTTCCCTTACAAGATTAAATATAAAAGGTTTCAAATGTGACAAGATCACTTCAAAAAACATTTCTTGTCAAAAAATACTTTATCTCATGCAGTGAAGTCGAGGTCAAAACAGAAAATTGTTTGGAGGCCTAAGTCCAAAGAGATCTTCCAAAGTTGGGTTGCTCAAATCTTTCTAGATATAAAATAGTAAAATATAACTATTTTATGATTAGATCAACAAAACAAATATCTTATGTTACTTTCTATACTGTAAAACAATGATGGTTGACAGCTGTGATGACATCAAAACAAGATTACTGGAGAAAATTCACAAAATGTTTGTTTACATAATCATCTTTAGGCAGTATTTTTTTTATTACTTGCTTTATGGAGTTTTCCCTCTGTCAGTTGGTTGATATGAAAATAGAAATAAAACTGCAATAAATATTTTTGTTGGGATTTTAAAATTAATGGTAGGAAGGAGATCAAAATTAATATTTGTTATAGTTTACAATGTGACCATCCCCGTGGCACTGTGGTTAAGCAACTGGTTTATAAAGTTATGTGGTATGTGCTGTTTAAAAGACCCCTTGTTGTTAATCAAAAAGAGTAGCCTATGTGGCATTAGTGGGTTTCCTCTAAAGGTCATGGGTTACAAAACTCCACAAGTCTGACACCTAATAGCTGCTGAATAAACAATGTGCTGGAGTGTCATTAAACAAACAATCCTTACCTTTAGTTTACAGTAAAGAATTTTTTTTCAATGAGATCAATGTGACTATAGTAAAGTTGTCAAGTAATGGGGATCTACTCACCTCCCATTACTTGAAAAAAAAAAACCTATCAACTGTAATACAGAAATGAGTTTCCTCAATAAGGACAACATATCTGAAGTCCAGTCGTCTAGATATAAAGAAAACATAATCCCAGAAAGTTGCTTGTCAGACAGTTCCATTCAACATACAAGCATGAAAATATTTGTTCAAAATCTAGGATGGATCCAAATCCTCCAGCTTGATTCGCTTCTTCAAGATATTGCCATTGCAGTCTTCAGCTGTCACAGTAAGCATCTCAGCACCTTCTGGAAGACCACGGATCTTTGATCTCTTGAGAATGAACTGACTGGGTGGCTGGTTGTCGAGGAATTCCCAGTGCTGAAACACCATGCCACCTGGATCGCTACGCAACTCAACCAGACGTAGACAATTCAGAGACTTGATGTAGTATTTACTACAAATAAAATCAATTAAACTTAAATCTTCATTTACTTTTAATTGCCGACTTTGCTAATTATACAAACACACACAGAGTTTTGTCATAATTCAATTGACAAATCAACAACAAAAAACTGCGATTCTGTAATGTACAAAAAAAAGTCTTCAAAACATTTGACTTGATCAGTGACTGTAATTTTATTTTAATTACATTAAAAATGTAAATCATTTCGCAGTAAGTGAGAATGTATATATTGGATTAAAATCACTGATGAAAATAACAACATGTGACCAGGAAATTAAAGAGATATTATTATCTAATTGTATTTACATCATTCTATAGTATAAAAATAAACTTGATGGAAACTGGTGAAAGATTGCCACATAAGAATGACTTAAGTAGCAATGCTGACCACTACAAACATGTGAGTTTAAAACAGACTGTGTACCTTGAAATTGTTGGTTTCTTAGTAGAAATTGCAGAACTAGGTTTGTTAAACCACCTGAAGAAAACAAATGTCAACAATTTAGTACATGCTTAAATACAACCTGAATGAAACAATA
The DNA here is from genome assembly GCA_032355785.1 of Symmetromphalus regularis. Lineage (NCBI taxonomy): Eukaryota > Metazoa > Mollusca > Gastropoda > Neomphalida > Neomphalidae > Symmetromphalus > Symmetromphalus regularis. Next base: position 5,056 of record JAULBS010079172.1, on the reverse strand, counting down.
AAAACCATTAAGCAAAATTAGATTTTTATTAACAGTAAAAAATAATTCCTTGAAACATTTGGTACTTTTGGTAATATTGTGAAATTTGCTAAATGTTTGTCTATGTGACGTACTTGTGGAATCTCAGCATCACTGCAGATGACCGGTACCAGTGAGCTCCGTCATCTGTGAAGTGAATCTTGGGGAAACTTAGGTCGGGCTCATCGGGTGAGTTTGGCAGTGTTGATGGTGTGGAAGAAAGTGACAGGCTGGATATTGAGCTGATACTGGAGCATGAGTTGGTGAGACGATCTGAAAGTCAAATTAACATTACATTCATCGGTTTCATGTTCATCACTTAACAACCTACTTGCCAGTTACCCACAGGTACATCTAGCTAAAGTATTTAAGCTGGCATATGAGCACATTTTTATTATTCAAGTCAACTGTTTGAGCTATAGAAAATACATATACTGTATTAAGCAATTATTTCATCTCATCTGAAAATATTAACAATGTGCTCCAGATTGATTTTTAAGCAAATAGATAGCAGGAAGTGCCTGATTATTTTTCTAGACATTACAATTTGACTTTCATTTGTTTCATAATTAAATATTTCTGGAAACTTTCAAAGCTCAAAGTGATATCAGATATAATTCAACAATGATAATTTCAAACCTCTCTGAGGTTTCTTGATGACCTTCCCATCGTTGTCTAAGACTAGTTCACTCATGGTATCTCCCGACAAGCCCTGTGAGATGGTTTGTTTCGTCTCGGTCCCATCATAGTTCTTCACTGAGATTGTTAGCATAGAGGAAGACTTGACTGGTTTGAAACCAGTTTCCACCTTGACAATGAGCGGGGGTGGAGGAATGTACATGCTATTGCTGCTGTTTGATCGACTTAGCTGTAAGCATAGAGGTCAGATAGATGTTTAACACATTGACTGCGAACTGCTAGTATACTGATGTCAGTATACAAATTTTAGCATTACAAGAATACTCTCAGTAAATCCAGGACTACATCATGGAAAATAAATAAGGATTTAGTCAGTGTAAATAATTCATCGTTGCTGGCAATGGAGGATAGCAATCAAAGCAATAATATTAAATACTGTTTGAAATTGTTATCATTACTGTAAATCATGAAATTAATGCGAGCAACTAATTAATGCGAAAAATACAATGAACGGTTCGACGCAATAATTAATTAATGCATTTTATTTTCTCATAAACTGAGCATATTTCAATATTATTACTTTCTTAGACTGACTTTGACAGGAATAACTTATGCAAAATTCAAACCTTTTCCAGACTTACAAACACGTGGACAGACCTATAATAATCTGCCAAAGTGTTATGTAAATGTCAACTTACTCGTTTAAATGGGCTGCCATAACAAACATTTTTATAGCGTCGATGGTAGACATCAAGACTGGTGCTGGATGGAGAATCATCCAAGCTGGTGTCCGATGGAGTCCGTGAGATCCGGTAATTCCAGTTTTCATCACTCTCACTTGTACGACCACCATGGATTCGCTGCACTGTGAATACTTTGTGCATGTCATCAAAGCCACGTGCCATGATGCCAGTGGGTGTGTGAGCCAGGTCAAAGGTGTGGCTCAACTCATGGAGAGAGGCACCAAGACCTGTTGCATAGTTAGCCCAGTAGTATTCTCTGAAACAAAAGATACAGTTAAAGAGAGAGACACACCAAGATCTGTTGAAATAAAAATATTAACTAAAAAACTAACATATTAAATTTTTCTCTCTCTAAATTATACATGTTCTATTTAATGACAAGATTGTTTTTTTTTAATATTTAGATATTTATAAGATATTTATAAGTTATTTTATATTTACAGTAAAATTAGAAAATTTCCAATAAATGGACTAAAATATTTGGTCTACCTCAGGAGCTGAAAAATTATTTGTTTTTTTATTAGCCAACAATATTTTACTTGATCATCAAAAAACACTAACAAACGCCAAATTTATGAGCAGATTTATTAGAACCTATATGAAACATATTGTCACATGGATTTCTTAAATGATTATTGAATAATTTGTTCACAAAGGTACATTTGTAAATATCTATTATCTGTAGAGAAAGTCCTAATTGAAACTACTGAAAAGAAAATGTTAACTTTAAAAAATGCAACCGTGTTCCAATAATCCAATACAATTATAGCTATTGCAGCATTAAAACCATTTAATGAATAATGGATAGTGCTTCCAAATCACTTCTCATAACTATTTGTTTAAAAACACTGTTTGTCAAAGATAGATCAGTTGTCCAACCACCAAATTCCATTTTCCAGATATGGGCAATGTTATTTATTAACCCCTGCTATCTATAGACCTCCTGAATCATATTATAACAACCTGTATGCACTGTCATCCATCAACTTTCTTCTATTGATTTTGCGACAGTCAGTGAATCGGTCATGCAATTCATCAATAGTCCGTGCCCATGTATGTAGGTTTCCAGTTCCAAACAAAGCAAGACCTCCTCCACCTATAAATATCATCATAAACTCATCTCCATGATATTACAATTTGTCTACAATATTTCAGTCCAGAGAACACTAAGCACAATCAAACATATTTGTTCCTGATAAATCTAAATTTTTAAGATTAAAAGTGACCACCAAAAAAATGGAGGCAAAAACATTGGATGAAAATTGTCACAAGCACTGGTTTGTTATTTTAATCACAATATGCTATTCATACATGTACATTTTTTAATAATTTAGATTTATACACTGTCAGAGAGCTAAGTATACCAAACAAAACATTAACAGATTGGCCTGCAAGGCCAATTAAACATTACCTAAAGCTGTGTGACCTTTCGTGTGACGTAATATTTCACTATGAGTTTTTGGAATCTCTGCATCTTCTGGTGGATTGTAGCGCGTAAAAGACATGAAGCAGTACCATTTACATTTGTCCTTGTTGAGCAAACTTGATGTCATTAGTTCCTTGGCAAAATGGTTCCACAGTTCATTGCCAGACATAGCATATGCCTGTGGCAGAGTAAGTTTGCTCACAAACCAATGACAGACTGGACTGTGAGATTCATCTAGTTCAAGCTGAAATGTGATGCGACCAAAGCCATGCTCTTTCATCTTTTCTGCTGTGAAAGTCTGAATGAGTCTAGCACCGAGGGTGATTCTCTGTTTAGCACTCGCTGGTGAACAATCCTCTTCTTCTGGCCCTTGAAACCAGCCATCGTCATCAGCCAATGACACATACACAGGTCGAACAAAGAATGGGATTCCAGGATCCTCATACACTAAGTGAAGAGTCAATGTCTCATCACAGTACTTAAGTTTGATGGCATTACGACCCAGCTGCAGATCCACCAGCAACTTGAAGCATCCTTCAATGATCGGCCATCTTATAGTTTGTGCTGATCCTACACTAGAATTCCAAACCTCCAGAATGCCATCACCAAGTAGGCCATCTATCTCACCCAAAAGCAGTGGCAGGGAGAAGGTAAATACTTCTGATTCGGCTACATTGTAGACCCGGATTTTCATTATATACAAATCCAGGCATTTCTCTGATGGTCAAACTGCACAAACATAGGTCTGAAACAAGGAACTGGCATTTAATATCTATATCTATCTATATAAAAAAAAGTATATATATATATATATATATATATATATATGAGTAACTGGCATTTAATATCTATGTATATATATAAATCTGTATTTACTTTTAAAAATTTAGATACAAACCAAAATATATGTCCGTAGTAATAGCTCAATTTACTATAAAATACGGTACTGTATTTTTAGTCACAATACAAACATTTGTTTTGCTTTTATTAATCTAATTAGTAAATACGATGCACGTTAAAATTATAAACATTAAAAGCATAACATATTTTATCATTTAGTATTAAAAAGGTAAATTATAAAGATATACGCAAATATTCACAGACCAGTTGCAGAATAAAAAAAAAATAGACTTTAAGAGGCAATCATTAAATCTGAAGCAGAAGTTACCTTTTCTGCACAAAACCAATAAATCGAGCGTTTTAATAATTTGTTCAAGACTTACACATGTATTTGGTGAAACATTTGCAGTTAAAATGTGTATTTGTTACACCAATGAATTACAAAAAATTAAGATGACATTCGTAGCGCATCGCGTTTACAAATTATATGTCAAGGGAGCAGTCTTTGCATCCAAATAATAACACACTTATTTTAAAAGTTTATTTTATAGCACATTAAAAATACTGCAATAATAACAATATTAAATATTAACAAGTGTAATAATTCCATATTTCTTCTCAAAATAATTGTATTATTATGTTTTATAACAATATATAAATTGATAAACAATTAATGTATTTTCTCATAGAAACAGTATTATTTTCCCGGTAATCGGATAGAATATAGTAAGACTATATAGACGGGTGCCAAATGTAAACAAATTGTGTATGCTATTTTAACCCATTTTTCTTCACTGTTAATTTATATATATGTTTATATAATATAAAAAAATATGTATCAAATATTTAACCCCTCTCATGTATAATATATAGGTTTTAGATACGCCCTGCCCAGTTCAGCCCAGCAGAACATGCATATGGCGTGCGTAGAGCGTGACGACGCTGGACAGGACAGTCAGCTCGACATATAATAGTGATGTGCACTAGAGTGTGACGACATAGAGCGAGTCTAAGATAGATAACTATCTACAAATACAATTCATCGTCATCGTATTTGTGATTTAATAGAGGGGGTGGGAAGGTAATATTTTAAAACTTATTCTTCATAAACTCATTCCTTTTTTTACATTTCTGAAACATAATATCTACATAATGTGGGTGATGTACATAGCGTATATGACACATCAACATAGTATCCACATACTTGCAAAGTGTTCGCGGGCCAATCTTTGGTCACGTGATGTCGTCAGGACAGGGCTGGACTGGGCGGGGCTTATCTAAATCCTATATAGTATCCATGGTTTAGCTAAATACGATATAATATATATGATTTAGTTAAATACGATATAATATATATGATTTAGCTAAATGTTATTTAATATATGTTGAA
>JAULBS010079171.1:0-53826 GCA_032355785.1 Symmetromphalus regularis | reverse complement strand
GGTTAAGGAGAAATGAGGATTGTACTGTATTAGCCACTCTCATGGAAAATCCATGAGAATGTTGTCACCCCTACACCGCGGTGAGGAACAGTACACGTAGGGGTGCACACAGAGGAAAACATTATCAGGTGAAGATCCAGGAATTCTCAATAAAGTGTTAAAAAAATATTTAAAATCAGTTTCAGATTCAGAAGGAAAAGTGGCCTTCCTTCTAAAAGCACATGTATATAACTTTCCCAAAGATCCAGTATCTTAGATCAGCCCTTAAATATTCAAAAATGGAGAGGGAAAGAAAGCAGATTGGGATCAACATGTATTATTTATGGGGGAAAAGTAAGGTGGTCCACACTATTTACCCTCACCTCACCCACGTCAGATTTGCCTATGATTATTATTTTGATTAATATTAAGATAATATATGACAAGACCAATTACTGGTAATATTACATTTTCTCCATCACTATCCTAATAATTATTGGAAACAAATAACAAACTGTTTAAAATTTGATATAAACATTTTGCAACTGTTCTCAATAAATAAAAAAAAACATGAAAGTTAAATTTGAGAAAGGAAAAAAAATGAAAGGATGGTTTACAAACTGCACTAAGAAAACTCTCACTATCATGATGATGAATTTCCCAAACAACAAACTAAAATAGATGAGCTGTGAATAACTCAAGACACAGTAATGAAACTCCATCAACATGGTCTTCACCACTTCATTTATCTTTCAACAGTTAGCACTGCAGTTGTCTAATGTAATTATTTAGGGGCATTCACAAACAGAAATTCACCATGTTACCTGTGAAAAACATGTCGACAACTGTTTCAAGTTAAACCCAGCAAGATAAGTTTACAAACATGTAGGTAATTATTTTTAATGAAACAGAGGTAATGTAGAATTATTTTTCGCTCGTTATTCAGATTGGTAATATTAACAATGCAGGTATGGAGTAAAGACATGAAAGATGAAAGAGATGTTCATTGCATGTTTATGTGCACCACATTCTGAACTCATCTGGTAAAACCATTCACTACCTCCAGATAGTTTAACACTCAACAGTGTGCCAAGTATTCATTTACACATGTACATGCATCTTCTCAGATAAACAAGCTATAAATAACACCCTACCCCAATTCGAAGTAGCACTTAAAGTAACAAGCCTGCCTGTAATTATTTTAATATTCAATTTTAGGTAATCTAAGACAATGGTCATTACTTCTTTCTAACTTGTGTGGGTCTCTTTTACCTGTAACGTACACTGTTTTGTTAATGTTAGTGTTATATTTTAAGGTTTTAGATCTATTTCATCTGTAATGTACATAGTTTTGATTTTAAAAATTGTTCATGGCACATGAGCAATGGAATTGAATTTTATTTATTGTTATTTATAATATTTATAATATTAACTGATTCACACCTGTGACTGTCCTAAGTCATTTCTAACTTTTTTAAGTTTTAAAGATGTAATATTTGATCAAAATCAAACTAATTTTTCTCAAAATTAATCCAGTAGTGAGAGGAAATAATTCTTAAAGGAATTCAGTAGTTTAAAGGTTAAATTAAAACAAAGTTAAATCATGGGCTGACTGACCTGTAGCTGGTTCTTGAACAAGTGGATTGGCTGACGACCCAAGTCGTAGGACAAGACAGCCCAGCTCATGAAGCGCACAGACAAGTACATGTTGACTCGATGACAAATCTGTATTCTGTGATTTACCCTCCACTGCATCCATGGTGGCTTCACCTACAAAATATTGTCTTCATATTAACAGTATTTTCAAAATAGAAAGGAAAGCAATGTTTGTTTAATGCAACCTCATTAGTTTAAATAGTCAGATATTTTTTTTCCCCCAGTTTATAAATAACTGTCAGAAATGGTTGGGTGGTGTGAGTTAGGAGTTGGAGAGGAATAAAAGTACATGTTATTTGTACCTGATTGTGCTGTTAAAATAAAGATAAAAATTATGTTGTTGTTCAGTTATGCAATATAAAGGTAAAAAATATCTTCCAAAAGCTAAATTTTATTTTTATTTCATTTCATCATTTTTAGGATCAATAAACCAAAAAATAAAAAAATAAAAAAATCATAAAACTGAGACTTGTTACTTAAAAACAGCAAAAGAAATGTAAATTTAATTTTGATTGAATAAAAGTTAACTCTATTTTGACATTGGCTGTTTGGCTTACTGGAGGCATGTGCAGAGAAGTGTAAAGTGTGTGTAGCATGAATTAATTTCTTCGTCTAATTTGATTAAATTGGATCTGAACAAACATTTGCTCTTCTTTTGCTGTTCAGTATACAAAATGAAGTCTGAATCTTTATAATTCCCAATGCTAATACTGGTTTGACAGAAATAATTTCAAGAATTATTTAATCTATTAAACTCAACTTACCAACAGCATTCATCTGTTTAATGATGATTTGACAAATTTCTTTGGCAGCAGCTATTTGTGCCTTTTCTCCCAACATTTCACCTATCACAGATCTAAGAATGAAGAGCACACACTTGCGTGCATACACTGCGTCCACATGGGTAGGTGTTGCCCGAGGATTGGCAACCAAGTCAAGAATGTGATTGAGGAACACGGAAATATTTCTCTCCAGCCAAAGTCCACCCATACACCGGACAAACTCAACATAGGACTGGAAATATATTTTAAAAACAACATAATATTAATAAAACAGGCCAACTGTTCTAGGGTCGAAATTTCATTTGGTTACCACTATTTCAAAGGACAGAGAATTTAAGTGTGAAAATGTACTATTCTATTAAATTTACCAGTATTTCTAAAATAATAATAATAATTTTTAAAACATACATAAAACAACACATTATTTGGATCCATCTGCAGTTTGGGCTATTTTCCTTTTCAACCAGTGGTCGACAACTGGTTTATCAAAGGCTGTAGTATGTGCTATCCTGTCCGTGGGACGGTGCATATAAAAGACCCCTTGCTGTTTATCAGAAAGAGTAGCCTATCTGGTGGCAGCAGATTTCCTCTAAATAAATATGTCAGAATGACCATATGATTGACGTCCAAACATGCAAAGATGGAAGTCACATGTTGACTTTGCTATTCTTCATGAAATAGTGGAAGATATATTTTGCTATCCAATTTTGAAAATTCCTATTTTTGAAATAATGGAATGACCTATATTTCAATCCATATTGTTCTTAGACTCTTTTTCTTTAATTACTTCCATGGAATATGGAAGAAAAATATGTTATGTTCCTCCTAATGTAACTTCAAAATAAAACTTGTCAAGAATTTTCATATCATACATTAAAACACAGCCAATTCACAATGCATGCTTTTCTGCTTTAAAAGTGTGTGTGTATGTGTGTGTATATATATATATGTAGGTCACCTATTAAAGGTCACCTATTAATCAATGCAATCTTTTGAAGTTTTCTTGCACCTTGTTTACAAACATTAGCAGGATGTTGTATTTAAGATTTGTGTCAGTAAAAAAAATGTTGGTGTATTTTATCTTGTTATCAATCACAGATTGGAATCGTAGCAAGATCATGGTTAACTGAAATTGGCAACTGAGATGAAATTCTGTAAAAGTGGAATAATCTTATTATCCACTACTGAAGAGTTGAAGTATATGTTCTTTAATATTTACTATTAAACCACATTAACTTCTTTGAAACTTATAACCCAGTCTATATAACCTATCAACATAATCATAAAACAAACCAAAACAGCCCATTCTTGGTCTTATAGATAGAGATGATTGTACAGTTCTTTCAAGATTACTATGAGTAACTTAAAATAAAAATCACTAAAAGGATGGGTGCCTTTTTCTCTTTATAAAGTGAACTGCTGCATTGTGAAATATTTTATTTAAAAACTTGTGTGGTTTTAAAATATTTTGGTTTAGTAGGATGTGGTGTATACTCACATAATGCCTGAATTATAATAATGGACTATATCAAAAGTAGCTTTTCCTTTTTTATCCTATATTTTCTTCCCTATGCCTTCTGAGAATTGTCTATATTGAGGAATGTGTGTATATGCACCAGTTACTCAACAGAGTGACACACAATATCTGTGGGAAATGTTTCTAACACAAACTGAACAATCAAAAAAATGTTTTTAAAAATATATTTCTGCTAGAGTACAGTGAATAGCCTCAAATGGAATCACACAGGATTAACAATAATAACTCTCTTTTCTTCTTATACATGCTGTATAATGTAATACTTAAAGTCAATTTGGAATAAGCTTTACAAAGTGTTTATGATTGGCTTAGCATTGAGGGGAATACTTTTTATAATAATCTGGAATACTTTATATCAAACCTGCTATAAATTGAAATATTTGTGATTACCTACATATTTTATAAAAAATAAAATATTTTTGTTTATGTTTATTTAGTTAAGATATTAAGAATGTTGATGTATAGGAAACTGTCAAGACATACACAAGATCATGATTTATCATTTACTTTGTTTTTATAAAAGTATCAAGAATATCTTTTAACTGCAGACCATAAAGGCATATTACATGATTTTACCAAAACAGTTTTATTTTGTATTTATAGTTGAGATATCAATGTCTTTTTACATCAAACCAAGACTGGTGTATCACTAATCTTTTTCTTTTTATCTTTATATACTATGGATGATGAAAAGCAGGAAACAGCCAGACACAAAACTTTACAGTTTATATTTACCGTAAATCAGTGGATTATTGTGCACAATTAATTAATATGTTAAAAATGCAAGAGATCATTTACATTACTTAATGAAAATAAAAGTAAAATTTGTTTTATTTAACACACTTCTAGAGCACACTGATTTTTATCTTATCATCGGCTATTGGACGTCAATCATATGGTCATTCTGACACATTTATTTAGAGGAAACCCGCTGCCGCCACATAGGCTACTCTTACGAAAAGCAGCAAGGAGTTTTTTATATGCACTGTACCACAGACAGGACAGCACATACCACGGCTTTGATGAAGCAGTTGTGGACCACTGGTTGAAATGGCACATAGCCCAAATGTTGTGTACAACTAATTAAAATACAAGAGATCTTTTGCATTATTTAATGAACACATTAAATAGCATAAACAAAATGTTATTCCCCAATCTGATTAACAGTATATGAAGTAAATGTACAAGAAATCTTTCAAACAATAGAAACAGCTACATGTATAGGCAAGTCATCACACGCACAGAAATTAATTTAACAGTTTTCTATCATTTTTAAATCTATTATTATTATAGGTTTGACCACACTTTTCATTTTTTCTGATTATTCATTTACTAATATGTAGGGCTATTTTGGCAGAAAGTGAATAGAAATAAAATTCCATTTGGTCCATTTTTATTTATATTTCACCACCCATTAACTTAGAACTAATAATAATTGCAGTATAGAACACAAACTGAAGAACTGGGGAATTTACAGATTTTGTACCCAAAAACCATTCAACATTAAATAAATATTGGCTTACAGCCAGTTAAGCATACTACATGTCTGGAAATGGAACCAGTCTATTATGGTATATTCTGCAAGTTAATATTAGTCATTTTAATTTTTAGTAAAAGTCTGTAATAAAAATAAAAGAATATTGTTTTTACAAAGGTGGTCTCAGTGGACATACTATGGTTTTTCACAATTCTCAAATTTACACAATTCACAAATAAACAGATATTTTACAGTAACTGGAAATTCCATTCTAATGTTCAAAAGAGTTTTATCATTGAAACAAAACCACGAATACTCTTTTAACACCTATCTAGTCAAACGTGTTTCAAATTTTGACATCAGAAGGTTAACCACATGGGTATCTCGTGTCAGTGGCTAGCAGCAGTGGAGCTATCAGAAAAAGCTGTGTCGATCTGACCTGGTAATAAGGCTATGTTTCTCAAACTCATACACTGTGTAACATGTGGTATCTATAAGCCTCAAGTTATTACAGGAGAGAGGTATATCTGTTCGTAATGGCTTCACCATTAGGCGTGTAGATTTTGTGTGCTCGTAAAACAGATATCTTTCAATCCTAAATCTGTTTACTAACCCCAAGTTCCAAATCTTTACCAGACATGAAATTAACAGGAATATACCGATTAGTGGTATTTATGTGTGTGTTAAGGTGTTTAGTACATTTCCCAAGTTCTTAACCTAACACATGCATGCTATCACTGACTCCAATATGTTGCAGTTTGCAAATGACCCATAATGCCATGCATTTCCTGTGCAAGAACAAATACACACATCCACACTAACACATTCTGAGTCACATGTTGAGAATGAAGAGACCTATCAACAACTTCCCTATCTGGAATGTCATTATTATGTCAGGGCTGGCACAGACGGTATGGTGGGTACGGTCATAGCTATACCACTTTTTGAAGAGGCAGTAGCACTTTTTCCTATTATTTATTATTTTCGCATAAGTAACAGTTCTTCGGAGGCTCAGCTTGGTTGCCTTTGGCAATCTTGACCCATACCACTATTTTTTTACACTGTGCCACTCCTGTATGTGGAAAAGGGTTTATTTGGGTTTCATTTATTTGGGCTCAAATTTCTAAAACATGACAAATGAATAGATCACCTGAACAGAATTTTGATTTCTTTATTTAAGAATAGATGTATGAATTTTTACCAATGAAACAAAGTATAGATACTAGTTTAAGCAGATACATCTACAATAAATTATAAACTCTTTGGTATGAACTCTTGGATATCACTGAACTTTCAGGGGACTGAAACAGGGAATTAAGACTGGGCCTTGAAACAAGAGAATAAAACAACATTGAGACAGGATTTATTGGTCACCCTGTGTTCTTGTAGGTGACAAAAAAATATCTGATATTCCAAAGCAAAAATCAAGGGACTTTTCAAGGCCTGTTGTAAGGACAGTTTAAAACTTACATGTGTGACACCAACTCTTATTTCACGGTTGACGTTGCTACTTCCTTTGATCATCTCTCCTGCAGTGGTCCCTTTCCACAACCCAATACCACCCTTCAAAAAGCCAGACGCCAAGATGTTTAGCACATCCATCAGCTTGACACTTTTTACTTTTACTGAAATAACAAATTTTAAAACATGTATAATGTTGTGCAGTAAATACAGAATCAAGGAACTGCAGTGCAGGTGGGGTTATGGGATGCATTTTAAAATATGTACAATGTTGTGCAGTAAATACAGAATCAAGGAAGTGTTGTGCAGATGGGGATTATGGGATGCATTTTAAAACATGTACAATGTTGTGAGGTAAATACAGAATCAAGGAAGTGTTGTGCAGGTGGGGATTATGGGATGCATTTAAAAAAATGTACAATGTTGTGAGGTAAATACAGAATCAAGGAAGTGTTGTGCAGATGCGGATTATGGGAAGCATTTTAAAATGTACAATGTTGTGCAGTAAATACAGAATCAAGGAACTGCAGTGCAGGTGGGGATTATGGGATGCATTTTAAGACATGTACAATGTTGTGAGGTAAATACAGAATCAAGGAACTGCAGTGCAGGTGGGGATTATAGGATGCATTTTAAAACATGTACAATGTTGTGAGGTAAATACAGAATCAAGGAAGTGTTGTTCAGGTGGGGTTATGGGATGCATTTTAAAACATGTACAATGTTGTGAGGTAAATACAGAATCAAGGAAGTGTTGTGAAGGTGGGGATTAGGGGATGCATTTTAAAACATGTACAATGTTGTGCAGTAAATACAGAATCAAGGAAGTGTTGTGCAAGTGGGGATTATGGAATGCATTTTAAAATAACATTCGGGTCATGATTGTGTCCAAGATTTTCAACCAGAAAATGTACCCGAATTTTAGGATAAATAGTGTAGGGTAAATTTTTTAACACACTTATATCAGACAACTGTTGAACCATGTTCTCTGTGGGACTGGGAAAAAGCATTTGCATATTATTTGGTTGCTTTGATATTCAAGCTGAGTGCTAGGAAAAATCCAGTTTTCAGGTTTACCAAGCTAGTGACCACCTAGTAACACCTAGTGGTACTGAGTAAACAAACTTTATTCAGCAAACTTTAAGTGCTTTTTGAAGAGCTTAAAATCACAAAAAGTATCTCAAAAACAGCAGAATATCCTTTAAAATATTTCTGCTGTGCCTTTTAAAACTGAGAGGTTAATTTAGTGTAAGGATGTTTACAGTTTATGAAATTACCATTAAAAGTCGTTGGTGGCGCTTGGGCTGTAGCGATCAGATTTCCCAGCAACTTTGCAACTGCACATCGAACATCATAATTGGACCCATCAAGAGTGCGGAAGCTAAGAGAGGCAACTGTCTCAAGTTCACTGGTATACATAAATGGAGCTTCATTAACTAGCTGGTACATACACTGAAATAAAATAAACAAAATTTAATTTATAAAATAAGCAGGCCCATATACCCTGATCAAAATCCTGGGAGGCACAAATTTTTTATAAACAAATTTGTGCCAATTCCGATGATGTGCATGCTATTTTCTGGAGTAAAAGAAAAGTGCTATTATCAGGGAGGCAACTGCAACCCTGCCAAAGGGTAAGACCCTGATAAGAAAAGAAAACCTTTGAAGGATCCACCTATCACTACCAGCAGCTGATTATATTAAACTAGTCACCAGGAAAACATAATGTCTACTAAACACAACTATTGCTGAGTCACCCATTTTGTCACATACAGCTTGTTTCAAATTAGCGACAACAGAAGATTATTAACTTTGTAATAACACAATACGAATGATGTAGTGAATCTTGTTTCAACTGATTAAAAATTCTGAATAAGGGGCATGTAAAAATAGACAGAAAAATGAAAATAAAACTTGGAAAGGAAAAACAGCCCAAAAAACCAGTCCCAAAAACGTACTATGTGAATGCAACCACTTTTCTTCATATGTATATGTAAAGCAAAACGTGTTTATAAATTTTGCATCAGTAGGTACAAAGTTAGAGCGTTCCCTTATTTCTTTACTTATCAAGGGTTTTAATACTGTTATATATGTGACCCTCAGACCCTTCAACATTTAAGATGCTGCACTTCAGCAGATGTTTGTAATATCGAGACAGACTATCTGTCAAACACTGTTACCACCCTTTGACGATATAATATAGGATTAGACAATCTTTCTTTTTATTTGAATGAAGTGTACTAATATTTTATCACTAGAATTAGTTAAAAGTGACAGCAATTTTTCTTATTGAATGTTTGTCTTTATCACTGAAAATAGATGAGACGGATGCAAATGGAAATAACTTTTATCATTTTTCATCCAATATTCAGGCAATCAAGAGAAATGAACATAAAATTTGCTTTGATGTTTCTAATTTCATAGTATTATTAATGAAAGAGTGAGTTTTATATCTTTATTCAACCAACAGAAATGTTCTGTGAAAGCCAAACAACAAACATATAAAATGAGTCCTGTATTAGGGTTCCAATGAATTAAAGTAATAAAATCTAGTTTATTATGGTCAGTTTGTATCATATTTTATTACATGTTAATACATGTATAAGAGTAATATAAAGACAAATGCTCAGTTGTTTTACAAAGCAGGTTTTTTTTAATTATTAGTATTATTAATCAAAATTATTGCTATTGTTTGTATTATTTATACATATAATTGTATTACAGAACAAAGTCAATTCATGATGTAAATGCACAAACAACACAAAATATTTAACATGGCTTTCTGACTGCATAATGTATGTGATAACACTTTTACATTGATCATAACTGAATATCTTCCATGGTAAGTTTAAATTTTCTCAGTGCTGTAGGAGTTCAAAGGATTGGTTGCCTAGTTACCAATAATAACCACATTTTAGATTTGGCAACTTTTGATTTAGCATCTATAAATAATAGTTTTTGTCACCCATCTCTTCTAACATGATGCATCCTCAAGGACAATTCAAGAAACTGGCCTCTAGAACTCTACACATTATTTTAATCCTTGGTCCCTAGAACTCTACACATTATTTTAATCCCTGTGCTGTTCGCAAGTATTAATTATTTTTATGCCTTATGAAAGAAAGGAAGATATTGTTAATGAATAATTAAATCAACACAAACAAAGTCATAAAAAGAAATTGGTATAAGAATAATTTATAAGAAATGTGATCAGTTTTAGTAATACCGTGTAACATATTGGTACATTCCTTACATTGTGACTTACTGCCCAACACTGGTAGGTACAATGTAGGTCAGTACAATTTATATCAGTGCCATATGATAATTATGTTATTGGCTCTTATATTCGGTATAAATGTTTTACTAGGTATATAATATTAGAAATGTTCTGTGAAATCAAAATGACAAATGTATAAAATGAATCCTGCATTAGTGTTCCAATTAATTAATGTAATGAAACCTATTTTATGGTCAGTTTGTGTTAATTGTACCTCTTTATTTTTCTTGTAAAAACAATAAATAAATAAAAAGGTTGGAGGCTGTCAATGCTCAAGATTATATAGGTTTTAAAAATCCAGACTTTAATGACACCAGCTTTGACATACTATTTATATGTCATCGCCATGCCATTATATGTCATTGTCATGCTATTTATATGTCATCACAATGCTATAAGTCATTGCCATATTGTTTATATTTATGTCATTACTAAGCTATTTATATGTCATTGTCATGCTATTTGTATGTCATTACCATGCTATTTATATGTCATGTTAAACTCCAGACCTTGTGGAAGACTATGTCTAGACTCTAAGTGTTTTATAGGCACAAAGCCACATTTCAAAATATCTTCAAATTTACTGAAAATGTATGAATAGACGGATGCCTCCTGACCCTATCTACCACCAATCATGGTTTTTTTTAATTTTTGGACCTTCATTGCGAATGTGGCTAGATAAAATGCATAATCAGATAATTAAGAACAAAATAATGTGGTGATAAAAATAAACTACAAGGCCAAGCCCCAACATAATAAGACAAAGGAGTGTGGTATGTATGCCACATATTTACAAACCATTTCTTTTATTGTGAAAGACAGAAGACAACTATGGCACATGGCTCTGTACCAAAATCACCAGACGCCACAGTCTCAAATACTATAATCACAGTTAGCAGTATGTCATACAGTGTACACTGGAATAACAATACCTATTTCTTCTTCATATGTTAACTGATGGGAAGTCTCCCAACCATGAAAAGCACAACTACCAGCACGTGCAGTACAGCGATACAACTATAACAGTGCCAAACTAAATAACAAACAACTACCGGATTGGTTCAGATCTAGATAGCAATGCAATAAACCACCAGACTGCACTCAAAGTGGCCATTTTATCTTGAGAGTGTATTTTTCACAACGTAGCAGGACCAAATATATGATTCATTAATAGAATACAGAGTAAAGTTAACTATTTAACTGTGTTAATATATTTATTTGTAGTAAA
Organism: Symmetromphalus regularis; assembly: GCA_032355785.1. Taxonomy (NCBI): domain Eukaryota; kingdom Metazoa; phylum Mollusca; class Gastropoda; order Neomphalida; family Neomphalidae; genus Symmetromphalus; species Symmetromphalus regularis. The sequence continues at coordinate 42,429 of JAULBS010079171.1, read as the reverse complement.
TAGTGAAGAAACAAAATTAGTTTTTATAGCTAATTGCCACCTCCAAGGATTTTCACAAGTTACAAAACAATAGACTGGCTATATACTGTCATGCTTCAATGCGCATATATGATTGCCCTTTATAATTATATACATTTAGATTGTGGTTTTCTAATTCTATGTCAAATTCCAGTTTTTCTGACTGTATTATAAAAAAGCCATTTGGGAAACTCAGAAAAAAAGGCATATTTAATCTCAAGGCTGCATGGCGCTGACCAGGGGCAAAATGGCACTAGACTATTGAGGCACTGCGCCACGCCAAGCTAAAACAAGCTAGGAAAAACACTACCATTAGTGATTAAAACATGGGTTATATGTTACTCATTCCATGAAGTGCTCCCCTGGGAAGCTGTACAGTGTTTCTCCAAGACCACAGTCGCTTTAAGATGTGGCACTGTTTGTAGACACCTGTAATGTACAACTGGAAGCCTTTGAAGTACTTGTACTTCTAACATTGGTGCCAAATAGTCTGACCACAGTGATAGCTGAAGGCCAACACAAACAGACAGCTACTAAATGATATATGAGAGCAGACAAAACAAAACACAGTAGGTGAAAGAACATGAAGTACAAAGACAAAACAACACTTGTCTTACAAATCTGCTTTTTATTATTGATCTAAATGTTACTACATGTACAAGAGTAATACAACACTTGAAACTGTACATGGCAATCGGCAATGCCGTGGAGTTTTTCATTCTCCACAGCACGTTTTTGCTACAATTTTTTTTTTTCAATGTGTATTTTTTTCTTATTATTAAAAATAAAGTATACTTTATGCTAAAACTGCTGTAAAAAATGCTGTGGACATTATTTTCCCATATCATCTATGGACACTTTCTAAATAGCAGCGGTTGGTAATATAAAGACAATAGTTGTTTTACAAAGCAGTTTTTTAATTATTATTATTACGATTCAAAATGTTTGCTATTTTTTAGGGTTTTTTAAAGGGTTATAAAATTATATTTTTTTTACGTTTAAGCTAATTCAGTAAAAGAACATTAAAAAGGTATATTCGCTGGTAACTATACATAAAAATATTATATATAAAACATTCATTTCTGGTTGTTAGATTAGATTGTTCCTCCATGTCATTTTCCTATCAACATCTAAAGCAGTAAAAGTAAAATATGTATAACTCTATAAAAGCCATACTAGACCCCCTCCCCACCCATATTTCTTTCAAAGGCTTCATTTGTTTATGTTCATTATACTGTTTTAGTAATAGTCTAAACTGAAAAGTACCTTACTAAAACATGGTACATGTAGGTCATAGCAAGTGCAGTCTTTAAAACAAATTTGGAATAAAATATCTGAGTATACCACTTTGCAGTTTTATATTTACCATGCAAGAAATTCAATTATGTTACCACATTCATTTTGTTAACTCAGAAAACCCATCTTAACTTTTCTATGTCTATAGACATCAAAAAATGACATAATGCTTTTGTTCTGCAACGCTATATTTATAAAAACTTCTCTGATGAACAGAAATGTAAAACTCACGGTTTCATTAGTATTACCATGAAGTCAGAAACATCAAAGCGAAGTTTGTGTTCACTTTGCCCGATTGCCTGAACAGTGGATCATGGGTGAAGTGTGACAAAAGTTATTTCCCATTTTCATTGAAACTATTCAATAAATTAATGAATAAATCTTTTTCATCCATTTCCAACAATAAAGACAAACTTTCAATAAGAAGAATGCAGGCATTTTAATTGCAATTTGTGTGCTGCAATACTTACACTGGCACAACCTAATTGATATTAATGATTGCACTTACTGAGCAAATGTTCCAATCATGTTGCTCTTGCAGGTTACAATTTTTATTACTCTCAACAAGGAAATGGCCTGTCGACTCCTTAGTAACATTACTATAGGGATTCACAATGGAATCAAATTACTATAAATTTCACTTAATTTTAACTCCAGAGTCTTTTGCAGGCGTAACAATTTTCCCATACTATTTAACAAACTCTTTCTTTCTCTTTTTCTCTTCCAAACACATAACCGGGACAAATCAATAATCAATACTGATGCTGAGAACAAACAGGCTTCAGACTTAATTAACTGATTCAAACAATTTGTAAACGGACAGAGAGCAACAGCTGCCCATAGAAGAAGATGTAAATTTGTAAATCAACTTTGCAATTTATAGGAATACGCCAAGTAGCACTAATATAATTAAGGAAATAATTTTTCTTGAATTGACATTGTTAAATGTACTGCTTTTAAAAAGTTTATAAAGATTTATGAACACGTGCACTTCCATGTAAAATGAAGCTTTTTTAATAATTGTTTGGTTTAGTTCTGCTTAACCATAATAATCATGAAAATGAAATAAGAATATTTTGCTTCTGGTGTTTTTATTTTACCTCCTTAACAAGAGTTCTGTTGATGGTACTGACCTGTATTTTAAAGTTCTGACCAGCACTCTTATGATTGACCATGCTGCCAACCACCACTTATAATACTATCAGTATGACATTATAATAAAGTTATGAATTTCACAAAATCTTTCAGATTTAAAAAAAAAAATTCATGTTAACCCCAAAACAGATTTTCCTTCTGGAGATAATAGGATAAAACTGTAAAAGGTTTTTAAAGGTAAATAAGATAAAAATATGAATATTTTCAAGCAAAATTCCTTACCCTCAGTCTAATCACATCTTGTGACTTATCTTTTGGCACACTTCATCTAGTAACATGTATTTATACTAACTTTTCTAAAGTTCATCTAACATGGAGCTTGTAACATGCATTATTTACAAATCAAATTTTAAAATGCATTTTGGTTGTTTTCATAAATCCTACGAAAAACTCACCATCATCATGATTTTTTGCTCATACATTGTAACTTACAAAAATGATATAAATTAGCAAAAAATTACAAAAATGTGTACTAGCCCTTAATTTTGTTAACTATATACTAACCTTTGCTGCAGCCCATCTAACTGACATGGACCTGTCTGTCATGGCTTGGCGTGCGGCCTTATAGATCTCCTTATGGCAGTTATTTCCCGCTGAGCCCAGCCCTCCTACCACCTTCTCCAGTGTTAACATTATTTCACATCTTCCTTGAGACTGCAAATCAAAAATTAAATTTGTTTACTGACATTCCAGCATATTAGTGAATTATCAGCTATCCATAATGCATAATCTAGAACATGAACAAATATAAAAATAATAAATAAAAAAATAGAAAACATCAGGATAAAATATTGGTTTTAGGCATCAAAGTAAGTTGACAATAGCTATTCAGGTTATGAAGAGGATACCACCTACCCATAAAATAAAAAACAATAATTTCTTTGTGATGCAGATACCAACATTTTTAAGCAAATAGTATTTCATTTATGATCATTTTCTTTTCATACAAAATCAGGGTCAGAGCTTTATTTCTGAATTTTGACTAGATGCCCATGGCTTCAACATGAGGAAATTTAGCATTGTTTCAAAGAGAAACTGAGAATTTTCAGTTATGCTTTAAAACTTTTAATGTTAGAAACTATATGTTTTGTTCTGTTTAAGGACACCACAAGATTACATTGATTTATTAATCATCAGCTATTTGATGTCAAACCTTGGTAATTTTGACATATAGTCAAGTGTGAGCCAGTCTCCAATGGGTTTTGAACCACTGTCATCAGCTTGAGAGTTCCACATTCTACCACTGGACCACTAAGGCTCACACAATGTTAGAATACTAAAATATTAATATTACATGCATTTTAGTCAAATTAGTGCATCTATTTTTGTGTTTATGAAAGAAATGATAAAAGGATGGTTTTTACTCTAAAACTGAGAATTAAAAATGATACAGCCTTTAGGAAATGGTGTCATTAATTAAAGTCTAGGAACATATCATACTGGTGATAAAACCCTGATGGTACATGTTGAACGTTAAATGAGACAGTTTCACTAATATGTATCAGTTTATCTGTCAAGGGATTTATTATTATTAAAACTGTGGTAACTGTATTCTTGATCAGTTCTGAGCAAACCTGAATATGGGTTATCAGCAGCTGGTTATCAGACACTAATCTCATTTCAATGACTCTTGTTTAATGACACCTTAATACGTTACATAAAGGCCTTAGAATAGGAGGAAAATGCTAGCTGAAGACAGTGGTTGGAGGCTGGTTCACACTTGACTATGTATAAAAATTACCAATGTTTGACATCCAATAGCCAATGATTAATAAATCAATGTGCTCTAGTGGTGTCGTTAAACAAAGCAATTTTCACCTTAAAATTAGGAATAAAAACCAGTGTTGTTTTTGGAGAATAGTGGTGAATGGTGCCAAATATTGGAGTCTAGCAAAACAGGTTATAAAACCCTGGGTCAGCTAATGGATATAATTTCTATTTATCCTTTCCAGTTATAAGCAAATGTTATACCCTTAAATTACCTACATGTATTTACAAACTTTGCCAAAATAAAATATTTTCAAACAATTTGAAGTCAATGAAATCGAAACTAATCACAAGCATTAACTAACATGTTGCCGAGTTGAATCCAAATGGTCGTTTGTCAGATGGACAATAAATGATAAATATAAATTATGTTTTAAGTGTAAATGTATGAATATTACATAGGCAAAGAGCAGCTTACAATTAGTAATAACAAAATTATACAAATGTATACTCCTAATAGTCACTCTAAAAGGGACAGTACAACATGTGTACATAAAAAGACTCCCGACATAAACGGACGTGAGAAATCAGACATCCCAATGAAATTATACATGAGGGAATAGCATTGATTTTCTATCTCCATATTGCCAGATCATCAAGTTACGAATGATTTGCTTTACTTCCATAAACTTCAATAAAGAAGATGAATGGAGTGTAAATTGTATTGATAGACTGTTCAGTGATGCTGACGTGCAGCTGGACACAAGATTCTGTCCAGCATTAGACATGATCCATAGCCATTATGATACTAGCATCTTGACATTACCCTAATGAGGTGGCAAAAGGAAATGCAAGCAGACTGAGCCGTGCTTCAAAGACCAGAGTGCCAGGAATCAAGTAATATAATAATAGTGCTATTTGAGGATCCAGAACCACACTGCCAGTAAAACAGTTTTATATACATATTTTCCAGTGCTTTCCCATTCCATAGCCAAATCAGCCATTTTTATAAATTAAATTTTTAAAACTGTGTATTTTGCAAATAATTTTTTTATAATAAATATCTTTTTAATAATTTTTAACAAAATATTATAAATATCTGAAAAATGGGCTAAAACTTAGTTTGTACCATATAAACCATGTTTATGAAGTTTGTTAACCAATTTTTTAAATTTTATTAAGATTACAGTTGGTGATGTGATTAATTTCAAAATGTTATCTTTGATCAGTTTCACAACCATTTCAGTTATTAAGTACAGTGTAACTACTGTAAATGAAGAATTTCATCCCAAAACCCGATATCTCCATTTTTAATATTGAGAGAAAAATTGAATTTTTTGTGTTCGGAAATGTGATATGTGTGCATGAAACTTATTGTGTATTTCTAAACTGCTCATACATGGCAGATGTCGCATTCTGCAAACAATTACAATGTGAACTTGGAGAACCAATGCAAGCCTTTCCTTTGGTGGTGATTTTTAATTTTATTCGAATTTGGTGCTTATTGCATTTTGCAATGAAACTCTTCAAATACTGTTTATCATTGTGACAATTTTGTGACCATTTCTTTTCATCAGTAGACAAGTTTAAATCATGTGACTAGATGATGAATGAACAGCAGAAACCCTGTATTTCTAGAAATGTTCCATCTTCTAATATAAAAGATTTTAACTTTTAGTAAAATCTGGCCCTGTTTTTATCCCTTTTTCATTCCCTGTGGACTATTTCATATCAATTTAGTAAATGCACTAAATTTGTATTACATCATACAAAATATATATGAAGTTCAGACTTACAGTAATAATAAACCTAGATTAAATCGAAACAGGATTTAGAAAGGATTATTAATGATACCCCAACACATTGTGTATTCAGTGGCTGTTATGAGTCAAGCATCGTATCAGTGATTCATGGTCTTCAGAGAAATGTGCAACAGTCACATAGGTTACTTTTTTCCAATTAGCAGCAAAGGATCTTTTATAAGTGCATTCCTATAGATAGGACAGCATATACTAAAGCTTTTGTTAACCAATTGTGAACCATTAGTTGGAACAAGAAACAGCCCATATGGGTTCATTGAAGGGGGATCAATGTAATGACCAATTTCACTTCAGGTGAAGATGTTACTTCTTGAGCTACATCCCATTCAAAGTGGATTTAGAGACAATTCCTCTGAAATATAACCTACAGAATAACACATGTGCTAAACATATTTAGGAATCCACAGAAGATTAACAATAATTTATCACCAACCCAGACATCAACATATGATGATGAACACCCTAGAGCTATAGACCACTCCATACTGCCAACGATAACAGGTAACCAAGACATATCACACCTGGTAAAACAAGCTTCTATCTGCAAGAAGCTGGTCGGTCAAAGCAGCCATCACTGATGGGTCAGGGTTAAGAACAGTTATTTTATAATTAATCAGGTATATGTAGGTATGAGATTCTTCTACCATGTACTGTGTGGTCCTCAACTGATTAATAGATCAGATGGTGATGCAGGATTCTTAAACATCTTGGCAAATTATGAAAAACATCAAGCAAGAAAAGAAATAGCAAAGTATAAAGGTACAGAGTGATAAAAAAATGTATAATAAATCGAAAATAAATGTGGAGACACGATGCATTTTTTAATTTTGTGAACTGTCAATGATAAGGTGAATAAAAAGTGAAAGGATCTGTTTCTCATCCGAGCCTGTTCTATTTACAGAAGACATTTCAATTAAAGAAAAACGTTCTGTAGCTATGTTTGTAATTACTTTTTTTCATTGAAGAGACTTTTCCATAAATTTGGAGATTTTTTTTTTAAAGGCTTGACAGAAACTGCTTTTTTATATACTGGTAGGAGAAAGGTGGATTATTTTAAAAACACCAAAACTGTGTTTGGTTTCACTAGGGCAGTTAAATGATTAGTGGTATTTACAAATTTATTGCTATATTAATAATATTTATGAGACATTGACTACTTAAATCAACAAAGTTAAAACCTGTTTCATTAACATTTTTATGAGTTGGTTTAGTAATGGCAAGCTCAAGATGAAATAAAAAATGTCATTATGACTTTATCACAAAACAATAGAGCCAGTTTTTCATATATAAAAGATGAAGAATATTTGCTTGCAAGAATCCAGTTTAAAAACTTGACTACCAGTACAAGTATTCCTCCAACCAAACTAAATAACCCAAAACTGACTCACTTAGAAACCTAGTGTAATAGTCAATGCTGTGATGTAATTGTTTATATGTGTGTGTAGATTCCTGGCAGATCCTTCAACATATGTTATCTTATACAGGTGGAGATGGTGCACCATGAACAGCTAAAACAGGTGCACCCTACATTCTGTGCATTGTGCAGTATAGATGTTCAGTTGTTTATAATCAGTTTTTATCTTCACTCGTTTAGAACTTTTTTATGAGACAGATGGATCAGAATAAAGATCTAAACAAAAATAAAAACAAAAAAAAGAGAAAAAAAAGAAGACTAATTGAAATTGTCTAGAGCAATATTTCATTCCAAATCCTGCTTCGTGTTTAAGGAAACAGATAATTTAATGATAAAATTTGTTTTTGTTATTTTAGGTCTCCTTTAAACTGAAAATAAACTATGAAGTTTTCTATGTACAAGGTCAAAATACAATGTTATTAAGACATCAAAGCATTTCTCATCTAGTCCTATCATAATCTTTTTATAATACATTACGTTTTTCTGCAACTAAGACAACCATAAAACTGCATACTAGCATTAAATAAATGTTCAGTAATAAAACCGAAAGATTGTATTTACAAAACTGACAAAAACAAAAAATACATTGTATATAACACCAAAAACACATTGAATGTTTTACTTTTTTTTTCCACAACATTTTCATGATAGTTGTTAGAACCAAAAACAATCAAATGAGTCATTTCTAGTTCAATCAAGTAGTAGAAAGGTGCTAGAAAAATCATCTAGCACATGTCCTTAGAAAGTGATCCGCCTTTTTTGATTGGTTAATTGGGTCCATCATTTAGGAGGCAGACACTCAATTCTATCTCTATGTTTAGACTTACATTACATGATGGTCAAAATATTACATCATAAGACAGACCAGGTATTACATCATACATTCAGGATAGAACAATATATTTTATATAAATAATTTAAAATCTTGTTCTTTTACTTCAAATAATTTTCAGTGAATTAGAAATTATTCATTTCATCTTAAAGGTATAGTCCTATGTAATTTAAGGGGCTAATTGTCTAAATATTGATTACGAATGGAACTTACATGCATTTGGGATACTAGATCTCCCTTTCATATCACACAAGATGTTTTAACTGAATTCCATATTGAGTTGATCAATTCTTTTTCACATTAAAAATTTTCAAATTTCAAGATCAGATCTTCTTGTATTTTTTGGGTGAAACCATTTCCGCCATCGGAATGTTCCAATAGAAATGACCGAGCTTACAATTCAAGATGAATGAATCTCTGTGATATTTTGACGTTTTACTTTGTCTCCAATGTTGTGTGTTATTCGGTATTGTGATACATCCCCCTCCCCAGGAGACACGCCATTATAGACCCGTGTACTTCGGTATTGCGATAAGACTACATGGTTAAGTGTTACATTGATACAATAAAGAGAAATACTGGAAAAGATTATTACTTAGGTATTTCAATTTCAATTTTTTCGAAGCAAAAAGTGGGGGTGGGACAAATAATTATATAGGTGTCCACCCCATCCAAAAAGTGACAGCACGTGTCCTCCCACTGGGATTTATGCCCATGATCAATGGCGGATCTACGTGTTAGCTCTAGAAACCAGACCCCCATATTTTCCAATTTTTTAAAAACTATTGTTATAATTTATTACCATTATTATTCTTAATTATTTATTTAACGTTAAAGAATCCGAGGATTCTTTAGGGGCCCCTAAATGGATTTTCTGGATCTGCCACTGATCACAGCTAGAAAATAATAATTAAAAAAATAATAAATTGAACAGATGGTTGTAGTTGAATGTAAGTTTTCTAGTGCACAATATATATATAAATATATATTATTTTTACCTAAAATGTTTTAAAATATAAATTTTCTTTCTTAATTTTTCCCCATTTGATATTGATAAAAAACAGTTATAGTGTAAATATCAGGATAATTATGGTGACAGTTATAATAAATAATTTGTTAAATACTAATAAAAAAAACAAATGGGGTGAAATAAATTGGTACGAAATGTTTTACAGGTTCAAAAATATTCAGACGTTTTGAAATAACAGCTAGCTGGGGAATACCCATCACGTGACACAAAATATATATATCACACCTTCAATGGAAAAAAGCCGTTATTTGTTCTCGATTTATTGATCCATTACCATAATTCATTATGATTTTTAAAAACATTGATAATAAGCGAGATGCGGTGGTTATGGAAGAAGTAGAATGAAGTATTTCTATGGACAAATCAAATGTTTATATTTAAAACTAATTCTTTGTTTGAAAATTAATTAGGTCAAGGGTCTGTGCATTTAATCTTTGTATAAAATATAAGGGTTCATGAAAAAATACCCATTTAGATATTTAAAACAGGACTTATAAGTCACTTTTATTTTAATTCTTTTACAGGTGACTGATTCATTCATTTTTGGTTTGTTTTTGTTAATGACACCACTCGAGCACATTGATTTATTAATCATCAGCTCTAGGATCTCAAACATTTGGATATTTTGACACATAGTCAAAGTTTGAGCCAGCTTCTAACAAGTTTTGAACCACTGTCATCAGTTTGAGAGTCTGATGTTCTACCGCTGGACAACGAAAACCCTGATCCATTCATTGATTGGTTCCCTGACGGATTTATTTATTCTGATCCTAACAGACCGTGTCGGACTTTATAAGCAGTTGGTGATTTGTTTCCCAAAATATCCCACTGTGACAGTTTGATCACACAAAAAAAATCCATTACCGCCACATAGGCTGGTCTTTCAATTACCAGCAGGATATCTTTCATATGCATTTCCCAAAAAATTGGACATCACATACTACATATGGTGCACCAGACGTAACTCACTGGCAGCAGTTTAAGACAGATTATTACAAGAACTGCTGGACAGACAACACATACTTGTAACAGCTCTTCTCCTAAATTGGCTATCTGAAAGTGTGCTTACCTCAGCATTTTTAAGAGATTTGATGAGAATCTGAATGGTTTCCTCATAGGACCGCCCAACCATTCTACCCAGCCTATCATACATTGCCCCAAGGCAGGCAATTGCAGACCTGCAAAATAACACAATTAACATCAGTCTGGATGCAAGAACACATCAATAACTGGAGACTATTATGTTTCAGACATTCTGAATATAAATAAGGGATTAAGAAACCACCATACTCAGGTAACATTTAATGATATTTATCAATGTATGATGCATAGCATACTCTGCACACACAATCTCACATACAGTTAGTATTTTCTTGTTTTCATGATAAACAGTTGAATCTGGTCTAACAGGTGTCTGTATATAACATCAACCTGTCTTTAAAAGCAACCTTAGACATGTTCTTCAATAGTACAAAAACATTATTTCAACCTGTATATAACAGTACCTGTCTTTAAAAGCAACCTTAGACATGTTCTTCAATAGTACAAAAACATTATTTCAACCTGTATGTAACAGTACCTGTCTTTAAAAGCAACCTCAGATATGTTCTTTTAAAGTAATACTCCATTATTTCAACCTGTTTATAATAGTCGCATGTCTTTAAAAGCCATATCAGACATCTACTCCATTATTTCAACCTATTTTAGTGTTTATAATAGTCACATGTCTTTAAAAGCCATATCAGACATCTACTCCATTATTTCAGACACATAAGGCATCCCTTAATACTAAAAAATGCATTATTTCAACCTACATATAAAATCTAGCTGTTGTCTGTTCCTTTGTGGTTTTTATAGAGGTCTGACTACATATGCAAACTGAAATTTCACTATAAAATATAAATACACATACAATCGAGTTGGCAGATAGCTAGGCGAGTCATCTTTATTTCTGATGATGTCATTGCACTTGTTGATGGTCTCAAATAACTCAAATGTATCTCCCACACTAAAGAGTGTTGCCAGGCAACGGGCTAGTAACTTTCGTGTTGGAGGTCCTGGAGATTCACTGATCTGTAACGTTAACTGTTCCACTAGCTTCTTCTGACTTCCTTTTATGTCAGACTGCAAACAAAAAACATATGAACTTCAACTTACAAACAAATGGAGACATTAATATGCAGTGTTATTAAATATATCATATTAGAATGCCATAAATGTATTATCCATATGGTTCACAACAAACGGTACAATAAATGTTGTACAAGCAAACACTATAGTTACGGAATGTCCTTAACGATACTTTGAAATTTGTCAAGAACATATAACACTGTTCTTACCGTTTATGAAACAGACTTTATCAGAGTAAACAGTGTAACAAATATGAGAGTGATGTTGCCTGTGATTGAAATCTTACAAGTCTATGAGGGGGGTGGGGGTTGTCAATATTCAACTTATAACTGAGAAGAAGCTCCAATTATTGGGAAATGGTTTGTTATTTTTGGGGTGGCGGACGAGGGAGTAACAAAACCATTATAGTACATTGTTTTATTAATAATCCACTATTTAATGTCAACATTTTGAAATTCTGACACATAGTGAAGTGTGAGGCAGTCCGACAGGTTTTGAACCACAGTCTTCAGCTTGAGAGTCCGATATCGTACCACTGGACCACTGAGGCTGATAGGGAGTGACATGTTTGGCAGGAAAAGTGGACGATAGACAGATGGGTAAAACATGTCAGTGAGGTTACTAAAGCAGGTTTTACGGGTTGTTCTTTACATTCAGAGAAGCTGACATCATCAGAATATTTGAAAACCAAGTTTGTTTTTTAAATAACCTAAACACTTGTTCAGATAATAAAGGAATTATCACATTTGACTCAGGTTACATGGAAGTTAATCATATTCAAATTATGAAAATTATTTGATAAATATGTTAGGTATCTTGGGTAATAATCTCTATATAGATAACAGGACCATCTAAATCAGTTCACTATGGAAAAGATCAAATGTGTTAATTTTGACAGGATAGGAAGCTAATGTTCGTCCCCTCACCAGAGATAAGTAAAAATCGCAAGGGACAAGCAAAAGTTCTAATGATGCTAGTCCCCCAGGCCAGAGGGCTTCCTGGGCCTCAGATGTTGCATACCTGTTGGCCACTTGGTACCAACCAATAATGGTGGACTAGTGATTCTTGGCTAGTCCAATTTTTCTAGGCTACTAGTTCACAAAGTGAGTGGAAATATTTCTTTATTTCTGTCTTTAGGTTTAGACAGACTGGCAGATTAGACAATTTTTCCATCATTAAAATAAATAACAATCATTGTTGTTTGCATTAATAAAAACTGCATGTAGTTTATTTAGACAACAATACTTCTTTCGTGCACACTGTTTGTGCTACAATGAGCACTCTTCACAAGGTTTAAACATGTCAAAATGTCCGGCTAAAATAAATACATTTTTCACATTTTAAAAGCTAAACACATTATTCAGTTTATTTTAACATGTCATGATTACAAGGCCTTTAGTAAAATGTCAGACAATTTATTGATTTTGAAAAACATTTGTGAAGAAAACAGTTTTAAATAATTGTAGTTCCGTTATAAAAATCTCTTGCATTAGCCGCTACACTTATTTGTTAAAGCAGGTTTTGTCTCGTCTGACGTTTAATTTGAATTTTTTTACAGATTACACGTAGTCTGCATCATTACTTCAAGAATCCTACAATTTCAAATAAATGAAGTTCGTTTTTAAAATGTGTTTGACAAATAGTGTTGATGTTGGAATTATGTGTAGTAGTAGTACCCACCATGCAAGTTCATTTGTGACGAAAGTTAGGGCTACCAAATAAAATGACACATTATTGATTTGGCAAAAGTTTTAATGTGGGTAAATAAATCATTTTATTATTAACATGAAAATGTCCAAGAAGGAAGCTTCTTGATAATTTGGCCAAAAAATATGTAGGTTTTTATTTTTTATTTTATTTAAAAAAAGAGAAGAAATTTGTGACACACAATCAATTAACAATGCAACACCAAACATTTGTAATGCAATAAAAGTGAAACAATTTTCATTTAAAAAAATAGATTTTTAAATACTGATTTGGTTATAGCTTACTAACACCTTTACCCATGACATGTCATAACAAGCCATAACCCACTTCTTGACTGACAGTGATAGTGAGATTACTCTCTAGAAATATATTCTACAAAATATTATTTTCTAAACAAGCCCTTTAAATAAATCAAGCAAAAATTTGTTTTATTTAACAATGCCTCTAGTGCACCTTGATTTTTGTCTTATCATCGGCTATTGGATGTCAATCATATGATCATTTTGACATATTTATTTCGAAGAAACCTGCTGCCACCACATAGGCTACTCTTTCCAACAAGCAGCATGGGGACTTTTATATGCACTCTCCCACAGACAGGACAACACATACCATGGCCTTTGATGAACCAGTTGTGAACCACTGATTGGAACGGATAAACCAAGCAAGACAGCCAACATTCAACCTGACACCTGCTGTGCAAAACAATTCATTGACAAGAATCCAAAAATATGATATGAACTTAATAAGGCAAGCTGGCAGCACATGAAGAGTTTTGAAAAGTAGATATCTAATGCTCACGCAGAGAAAGCCAATAGACAGATTGGCAAATATCACTACAGACCTACAAAAGAGACCACCACCCTTTAAATGAGCTGGCAGTATCTAGCAAGCACTCAGATTACTTCAAGAGCCTCAAGTTCTATCTCATCAAAACTAAAATAAATTCATTTAGGCCAATTTTTTTCTTTTTTTTGAATTTGTTTTATTACGTTCACTACATAGAAAAAAGAAAATTGTTATGAATTGTAGATTAGTTCCATTTCCAGAAAATAGCTGTAAGAAATATATATGATTAGATTACAACAGATACTTTAAGTAAACAGGCTTTTTAGGGACAGAGAATCTGACAACATATATTAAAATATGCAAGTTTCCAAGAGAAATTATTTCATTTTTCATATTTTATTCTATATTGAAAATATTATTAATTCTAATAAGATCATTGGGAACATTTAAATAAAAAAGAACTTTAATGGAAATGTACTTTTATTCCATTTCTACAAAAATGCAAGTCAGCATATATACATAATTTGAAAAAAAAAACACTGTGACCTTATAAATCAAATCAGAGAAAGCCTGCCAAGCTGCTGGTTGCCAAAAGTTCTTCATAAATGTTCTCTTCAGATAAGAGTGAGTGACTGTTTTACAATTCCCCACAAGTAACATCTTTTCTGATAAGATAACGCAAATTTTATAGCCAATGATCTTCCAATAAAATATTTCTTCATTCATTTGGAGAAACAATGCCACAGCCTAACAAAAATAGGTTTAAATCTACAATGAATCTATAATAAATCTAAAATAAGATATATGTATATACACAAACAGTACTTTCCAATAAGTAATGGTTCCTAACAACAAATGTATTGAGGAGTATCAGCGTACACATACACTTTGTTATTAATCAGTCTTATCAGCGAAGCAGCATACCACCTCCTCCCAAAAAACCTTCAGTTAACCAACATTGTTGTATGTCCAACATGCATTTATACATGTATAAAAGAGTATTAATTTAAAAAAAACTAACTATCATGATAGTATCACACTAATTAAATCAACACACAATATATCACTAATGCATATACCTTTTTTTCTAACAGACAGTAAGTCTACCCATTGTCAGCCTAGCTGAATGTGGGAGAGTGATGAATTTGACATGACATGAGTTACTGGCTTACAAGCTTGTCTGATTCCCAGACAGGAGGATGCTATTAGTTTTACCAGTTTCTCTACAGGAACCTCCCAGCCCATGCTGCATTCCAAGAGCTTGCCGACAGAAAGCCAGCATTTTTATCACACCTTTCCATTTAATCAAATCTCACATGGTTGATGAGATCATGATATGGGCAGTTACCAGAAAAGCAATCAAATTCCGCCACTGGAAATGTTAACAGAATTGAAGCAGATTTTAATGCAAGAACAGATGAGAAACTTCCTCTCCAACAAGAACAATTTAGAAAACACTTAACGTATGACCATCCCAGTTTAACTTAAACATGTATGCTGGTACGTTTAATTACAGGAATTAACCAACCTTTTAATTTTGTGCTGGTAATGTTGGTGATGATATGTTTTGAGAATAAATTCTTTCAGGTGGAATGCAATAATATATAGAAAAAAATGCTGGAGCAGAAACCTCTTTCCTAGAATAAACATTCTGGAGACCTCATATTCTTAGGCACTTAGTGTCCATGAAAACACTTTCATGTGATGTATCTATTTATTATAACAGCAACAGGTCCTACTCCTGTTCCAGATTTCTTTAGTTTTATAACAAATTCACAAATTTTTATCATTTAAAGAATAACTTTTTTGACCAATTTTGTCAAAAAGATAATAGTTGGTATTGTTAAAGATTTAAATCCCTTAATTAAATAAAAAGGTTTTTCACTCAACTGAAAGTCTAAATAGGCTATATTTCACTCAACTGAAAGTCTAAATAGGCTATATTTCACTCTACTGAAGGTCTAAATAGGCTATAAATTAACAAAACTATGGTGAATCCTCTTTTAACTTAAGATTTTGGTTCTAAAAATGAACCAGAATAGATATAACAATAACAAAAAAGAGTTCTGTAACAGCAGAAAAAGTTAATTTACATTTAAGCAGATGCCAAACACATGGCATGTGATCTGTTTACATTTGTTCAGTTTCTGACAGAATTACTAAAATTTATGGTCTTTATTTAAGTACAAAGAAGCTAACTGGTACATATGTTATCTCTAGATAGTTATCTAACTATTTTGGCTTGGAATGTTCAACTCAATCAATTCACATGTGCCAAGTTAAATTAAAACAAAATGAGATAATTACTATTTTTAAACAACTTAAAATCTCCAAAAACAAGAACATCAATGATTTTACGTAGGTGGTAGGAATAATGGCTGATCTGAATGCCAAAACAGGGCCAGCACAGCTGTGGGGTCAAGGAGGAGCAAATGTCCCCCTCAATAATCTGTGTTGCACTTTTTTGGGACAACAGGCACCCTAAAATTTGCTTGTTTTACATTTATTGAGTACATTGTAGGCACCCTTCAAATGACTGATGGTGCCCTTCAAATGACTGGTGGCACCCCTATTCAGTCTTCCCCACCCCCCAATATCTAACGGCTGTGATGGCCCTGCAATATGCACAAATCCCAAAGGTTAGCACACATTAGGTGAGTTCACATTAAGTGAGTTAAGGCGAAGTGGGGGTGGAGGTTAAGAGGACAGAGCAGAAATTGTTTGTGGGACTGATAATAAAAAAGGGGTAAAAGCTGCATACATGTACATGATGATATAACTACTGTCAAAGAAGCCACTCTAGTGACATCATAACACTGATCAAACATAAATAGCCAATAATGTCTTACTGTAATCACTTTTATATTTACATGTATGCATTTAAAAATAAAATTAACTACAATAGCATCAGTCCGGTTTTTGGGAGGCTTTCTTTTATAAAATTAAGAAAAAGCATTCTCTTGCATCTGTGCTATAGCATATGAATGGAGTATGGTATTGATGGATGCATGATGGCAAATTACCACTACCATTACGAGTGGTACAAGTCCCTCTAGAGCCATATATCCTGCAGTAACTGTTGCTGACCACACTAAACTGACAGAGATCAAGCATTCAACTATTAATAACCATAATAGAAACTATTGGAAATAATCACAATAAATACATCAAAACTGAACCATCCTGTCAGTCTTAATAATAAGAAAGCAATTAAAGAACTAGTTAAAGTATATAATTAACTAATTTTGTATAAAATTCAAGTATATTGATTATAGATATAATTAACTTAATTGTTTTTATTACATATTGACTGATTTATTCACATGATTAACTCAATTTTGAATTATTATGAAGTCTGCTAATTACATGTAATTTAATTTTGGATCAATACAAATACCCAAGTCTCTCGTTAAAGGTCAGAGCCAAAAGGAACAGACAAAATGTGCTGGTTTAGACAGCACTAAATTAGAAAAAAATTTTAAAGTATTAACTATTATTATAAAAAACATTTGTAATAAAAAAATTAATCTTGTTCAGAAAGATTCCTACAAAGATACCAGTTTAAAAATAAATAAATACAATTCTTTTGGCATATTCTATGTTAAGTATTACATTGTGTACTCACTTTTTGCGACTGATTGATGTCATGCTGATTTATAATAATCCTAAATTGATTTTCTTTAAGTAATGCAGGAAACACTAGCTAACTTAAATATCTGTTATAGAATCAGATTATATTATGTGATATGTGTTACATTTTCAATGAGAGGACCATTTGCATGACTGAGGTTGAAATTGTATGTCTGGATAAGTAATTAGTTGGCCCATATCAAAACTGCTGATAAAAAAGTAGCTAGTCATGGAAATGGATTTCTTATGTAGACCATGCATCTAATGACCTATTCTCAGTTTTTCTGACAAAGTAATATTATGATGATGATTAATGATAATATGAAGTTTCATCGCAAAACGCGATATATCCATTTTTGGTATTTTGAGAAAAACTGCATTTTTGTGTCTGCAGAAACGTGACGTTTGTGCATGGCACTTATAGCATATAGGAACAAAAGCATATTTTCTACTATGCTCATACATGGCAGATGTGCTCTACCAACAATTACAATATCAACTTGGAGAACCAATGCAAGCCTTTTTTTGGTGGTGATTTTTCAGTTTTTATTAATTTGGCACTTATTGTGTTTTGTAATGAAACTCTTCACATGTTGATGTTCTTCAAAGTAGGAAACACTGGTTAACTTAATATATTACAATCAGACTGTCTTGTTTATTTATTTATTTAACAACCCCCTAGCATCAGCTATTAACACTGTGCTTACATTAACATTTTTTTTCTAATATACATACAATGTTCCTAACATAAATACATATAATCAAACCTGGAAATAAGTGCTCTGTCATGGACATTGTCTGGTACAAAATTGTCATTTTGTCAAGCTTTGACAGTCTCAAATTTAATATTAGTGGTCATTTTGTCAGACACAAAATCTGTTGTTTTTGTGTCGAATCAGTTTGCCACTGTACGTTTAAAATCCAAATTTGTATTAGTTTCATAAACATGCTTACATGTGCCTAGCGGTAACTGAACAGTCACCAGAATGTCACTGCATTTACCCAATAAAGGAGAAAATGTTCTATCTATTAATAGACCCAATAAAGTCCAATGATGCAAAAAATATATTTTCAACTACCAGAATCTTTATTGATTTATTTATTTCAATATTTACAAATTTCACCTAATTTAGTGATAAGTACATTTTTGTTTTTGACATGTACAAATTGACTGACATTTTGACAGACACATTTCAAAAAATATTTTCAGGCTTGCATATAATTAGCAACGTTAAAATCTACATACAGTTCAGACTGTGTTGTTACATGAATTACATTTCCCTGCAAATGGCCTAATACTGTCTGAAACCTAACAGCCACTGATTAAACAATAGGTTGAAACTGCCATATACAAAACATTCCTTTCCTTTTGAACCAGACACAACAATGATAATAAATTCAGTATTTTGTGTTATATATAAACTTTCAAAAGTGCTACCTTATCCTGCAGGAGAACAAACGCAGACAGGAAACTTACATTTACCATAATGTCAATATCATTAGCCCATGTGGAATCAATTGTAGTCCTCCAAGAAGAGACTATCCTGGGCGAGAGGTTTACATTGACCACTAAGATACAAGCAACATGTTTACATAAACTATACTGGTAAGCAGACACTTCTGGATTAACCAGTGATAAAATTTACTAGCCTGCCCTTACCTGGGTGATGTGCTTTACAAATAAAATAAATAATGATCTTTTTAAAAGGAAGTCTTAATAATCAGTGGCAATCAATGACCTTTCCTGAATTGCTATTTATTTTTTCTTCTTCAAATATTTAACATAAACAATGTAAATAAACTGCAAAAAGACCATAACTCAATAAACATCTATAATGCCAATAGGACATGGAATAACCCAAGATAGCAGTGAAATCTGGGAGGGATCTTGGAGTAACTGCATGCAATTAATTGTCCAGCATATCACCAAAGGAAATAATTTTTTGTCCAATGGTGTCAGTCATATAGGGCCAAATTTACGAAGTGTTTTTTCTTAAACATGGATGTTTAAACATTGTAAATGTGTGTAGTTGAACGGTCTAAGAGAAAAACAGGCTTTGTAAACTCAGCCCATAGTGTTTTGTGATTCATAGTCATTTGTGCTACTGTATCCAATTAGCAGCAAGGTATCTTTTACAGGCATTTTCCACAGACAAGACAGCATGTACCACAGCCTTCCTTAAACCAGTTGAAGACCACTGGTCAGAGCCTCACTCTGGATAGAAGCCAGTATCAAGAATAAAAAACTTATACCTTCACTGAGATTTAATCCCTGTACCTACTAGCAATGCTAGCACATCAAAAGTAAAATAAATAATGTAGAACCATTAATTTTAAATACTTTATTTAAAAAGATCATAAACAAAAGATAACCAAAAGACACTTGGAACAGGTAATCACTACAGACCTGCTGTGTGGAACCAAACATAGTTTTAAAAACTGTTAATTATTAAAGTAAGTGTTGCTTTGCAACTCCCAGTCCCACTTTCAGGGGATATAAATGTATTTGCTTATTACAAATATCAGTCAGTTTTTCTGCTATGTTGGACGTAAAAGAAAGTACACTGTATTCGGACATATGTTGCATGTCTACATAGCACTGGCAAATTGGTCGCAAATTTAAGACTATGTTGTAAGTCTACAGCACAGTGAAAAGGTTAAATAAGAAACGTAATATTTATGTTGTTGTTGTTAAAGTTCAGTTTGGAAGGAAACAATTAGACAAGCTCGTTTACCCTAAAACTAAAAAGATTTGGGACTTCTAGATATTAAAATAAAAATATAACAATACTCATCAATGTAAGATGAAAATTTAACTTCAGAAAGTGTGAACAGTTCATTTCATTTGCAACCTTGAGTTCTGCTGTAATCTTTTTTCAATAGATAGCAAGTATTTACCACGTGTGATTATACCAAAAATAATTTTTTTAAATAACCCTATCAACAAGACAGAAGCAATATATATGTGGACAATTCTAAAACTGTACATGTACATGTACGTCATCAGCAGAACTTTATTGGCATACTTGAAAACAAACTGATGACAGATTACAGGGAATTCCAGTGCAAATCTTGTGATTAAGTACTGCAACAGACTGTAAGAAAGACTGGCTTGCACTTAATGATAGAAGGGAGCTATAAAACATTGTGAGTAGTTTCACCAGACTGTTGCTACACAAGAGGGAACGTCAGTGATGTATTACAAACTGTTGTGAAATAAACATAAGAATAGACAAGAAAGTAATAAACGACATGCGCTGCTATTAGCAAATTTAATGCTTCACTTAAAGGTACAGAAAACACAAAAAAGATACAAGACTGTTTTTAACTTGTAAATGTAAAAATAGAAATGTAACCAACAAATTATAGAATCTCACTATGTAATGGAAACATTATTTTCACAAAAATAACATTTATGTATGTAATACATTTTTCTCTTTTTATTTTGATGTTCCAAAATAGTAAAAAAAAAATTCAAAATGGGATCATTTGGTCAAAATATATTTGCTGGCAGAAATATTTTGGAGATTTAGATGTATGTGCAATAAAATTCCTAGAATATTTTTAAAAGATTCACAGTTTTGAAAAGCTAATATCACTACCTTTATGGCAGTGAATAAATCTCAGTCTCTTATATTTTAACCAAGTGCTTATTTTTGTCGAGTATATCAGTAAGTAAATATTTCATGTTATATCCAGGTTTAATATGAAGAAAGCACAACTGGTGGGGTTTTAACATGGCAAACTAAAAGTGCTGATTACACTTGGTATGTCTTCAGTTTATTTATCTACATGCAGTTTTGGGTGTTGCTTATTTTTCATGGCATTTTTGTTCAGATTCCATCTAGATCCAAATGATTTAAAAAGCTACTCAAGAATTGTTTCAGCTGTTAGCTGCAAGACAGTAATTCTTGAACAGCTATTTCTCTTCCTTCTTTTTTCTACTATGAAAACACAGCTTACAACACTCTTATTCAAGTAATGACTCTTCAAGCTCTGCTTTCAGTGAGTGTGGATAAAAGGTTAAAACATCCCATGGTATACATCACAAGTACACTTGATAACTTCTAAAGACCTCACATAAAATATTGATTCTTTGTCCTCCACTGACCAACCATAAACAAAATTAGCTAACTCAAATAACTTTATTACACTGTTTAGTAAAAGTCTGTGGTGGTGTGGTGTGGTGTGGGTTTGGGTGTGATGTGTTGTGTCATGTGGTTGTGTCTTGTGGTTGTGGTTTGGTGTGGTGTGGAGTGGTGTGGTAGTGGTGTGGATATGGATGTGGATTTGGTTGTGGGTGTGGATGTGAATGTGGGTGTGGATTTAAGTGTGGTATGTTACATGTGTAGGTGTGGTGGGTCAGTGGACTTGGTTGGAACAGCAATAAAGCTCAATGAAGGAGATAAATCTGATGACCTCCCTCACCTTCTGTTGATGCTCTAAGCAGGGCTCAACCAAATCCTGTACTTATTAATGAAAAGGTAAGAGGATGAATATTCTGACGGCTAATTGGTCCTGCAGTGACAGTGCTGGTTCATCACATTAGCTATAATGCACTTTGTAACATCACAACATGGTAACACAGCCTTGCATGATCAATATGCTATTCAGTAAGGTTTATCTGAACATTATTAAAACAATCAAAAATCGTTATCATACATAAGATGTGTTGTCCTTAAAAACGTATTATATAACACAAGATGTTCAGTCCCCTCTATTATAGGCAAGTGATTGCTTGCACTCGGTTTATAATGGAAAGTGGTGAATGTTTCTGGGTTGATCTTTTGTCATTTCTTTTTATCATACAAACTGTGAAAATTGGCAAAACTGCTTTCCTCAAATAAATGTTTTTTCATCTGCAATTATTTCAGGTAACCAATGGATTGCTCTCTTACAATTTTCAAATTTACAGGACTGATGTTCGACACTAATTATATTACATTATTAATTATATAAGCCAATAATAAAAATATTATTCATCTGATGTTCAAAAGGAGATGACCTTTCATTAGCATAAAAACCAAATGATACAAATGAAAATAATTACTCAATAAAAAATATTTAATATTAATTGTAATAGTATCAAAGATAATGTATGGTAAGGCCATATTTCCGTACTTAGTATCAATATCTGCAAATAAAGCTTCTAAAAGAAATCTTACAATAATACAAAACACACTGAACAGACTCAAAATCAATTTGTAAACAAGCCACAAAACTCTTTTCTTTGCAAACAGAAATGTGATTATCATTGAAGATGCGAAGTGAAGATGTGACAATGGCATTCTACAGGGTAAATAATCAAATACTGCCCCTACCAAATATAATCTCATGTCTCAGGCACAAACACTATTAAGCAACTTGACTGCACAAGGGCAAAAGCACTCTAAAAGCTCGGATTCAATCAGCTGCGATACTGGGTTGGTAAAACCTCAATTCTGTGTTCAATTAGTGATTTTCTATCAGGAAAATATGGCTTTGGTCTTTGTTAATCAGAAACAGTGAGGAAACCATGTTTAGTGATTCCAGAAGATGGAATTGAATTACAATCAAGAAAATGGATTTTGTGTTCAGAATTAAAAGAAAATGGCACTTGTACCATGTTTACATGCTTTTCTTGTAATTATCTAGTCAGTCAATTGCAATCTATACGATCTTTCAATAGCAATTCAATTACTTATTACAAGTAGATTTTCTTTCTGTCAAACAGTACTTAACATTCAGCTTAACAAGAGAAGGCAATTTTGGAAAAAGAATTTAATTTTATGTTTCGAAACTTTATGGATAATTTTGCATTTTTTATAGTTGGCTGCTGTTGAGAAAAAAAGAAATTTATTTTTAGCATTGCAATGTGTGTTTGTTTTATGTTTGTTTGGGAGAAATGTATTATTTTTATTTATTTATTTTTTATGCAGAGGAGGCTAAAAGGTGCTTACAAAATGTTAATGGAAAATTTGAAAATAAATCCACCAGAGCAATTTGCTTATGGATGAACTGACAACATTATTAATAAAGGTTTCCTATCCATGATGAGAAACCATAATAGTTACAATTCACAGGAAAGGAATTTTTTTTTTTTATATCCTTTGATGTAACTAAATCATTATCCATGCCAAGAACTGCCAGTGAAAAAAAGTACAGTGATAGATGTAATCATTTATAACTGCTATGACCTGACAGACTCACACACATAATGTCAAACTCCTGTATGTGCAGGAAATTGCAGCTTGCATCAAAAATAGGATTCTCAGCAGAAATTAAAAAAAAAAATGTCTGCAGCTATGCAGGAGTACGTTTTGGGGGTCAAAACACCATCTGCTTAAAATTTTTAAAATTTAATTAGATAAAACAAAACAACAAAAAACATGCCAAAATAAATTTAAAGGGGATCAATATTTGAAGTCTCAGATCCTACTTCTCAAGTTTCACGCCTATTGTGCTCAGCCTCACTAGCTAAACTCCACAAATAATTGCAGGTGATTTTTCAAGTTACTGATGTATGTTTGATTATCTCACTTTGAAGTTAGCTTGTAACTGTGCCAACGAATGACACGTCATTAAGTTTCAATCATGACATCACTGGATGCAGGGCACAATATTTCACACCGCCTTTCTGTTCGCATGTCGTTTACGCAAAATTAAATTTACATGTTCCACAAATTGGTTATGTCTGTACCTGCAGACACCCAGAAATTAAAACTCGCAAACTTCATGATTACAGGAAGTTTATTCACACAGACATACAAGTATTCCAACATATGCTTTAGACTGATTTTAAGATGTTTGATGCTCATCGAACAAGTAGTATTTATATTGCAATAGTTGCAACCAGTCTAAACTAAAATGCTCAGTATAGATTCAAGCCAAACATTTTAATAATGTGCACGAACCGGTGGGGACTGCTAAATTATCTGCAGCTATTTTATCTTTAGGAATATATGTTGACATAATAGTGGATTGCCTATAATTTTACAAATGTGAGAAAACGGTTTTAACATAAACAGGTATTACAAAAGTTTTAAAATACTAACATCGCATAATGAGCTTTAAAAAACAAACATTTGGAACATCATTGTAGATAAAATGAAGTAGTATGGACAGCACGAAAAGAAAAAACAGGTATCTAGAAGTGTTCATAAAAAAACATCTAGTTAACTTTAGCAAACATTAATAAAGAAAACTGTTTTATAAATTAACTTTGTTTTAGCTAAAAATTATGTATTTAAAATATAATTTCAACATATCTTTGAGGTAACCGATCAGGTAACTCACGGGTTATGCAAATATAATTCACCTAACCAAATAATTGGTTACCTAGGTAAAAACCATGTGAACCGACTTCCAGTTACCTCAGATTTCAAAATATTGTCCCCTGTGGATGTATGATATTATTAAACTTTTTTTATATATATAGATAGGCCCACATGTCTTGTTTGTGTTAAGATGCCCCATCTAAAAGATCATTTTAATTTTCATGAATAATGAATAATTCTTATTAAAATGAACAAAAACATAAATTTCGAGCTGACCATATATTTACTTAGGACATATTTATTATAGCATGCTATTTTCAAAATACAACAGCCGGCCTATTTTGAGCAATGAATCTGTAATGGAACATATCACAGTGGCAGTTTTTAACAAAGGTAAATGAATTATTTTATCCATCAATCCCTCTTCATGATTTATTTTCAATTCATAAATATGTATGTGCTTATAAAAAAACTCTTTGTTGTTAATCATAAAGAATTAGTTATATGACATCAACTGATTTATTACACAGACCATGTGTTAAAATGTCGCATTTGACATCCAACAGCCACTGATTAAACAGCTGTCATTAAACAAACATTCCTTGATTTTCTCAATTATAATTAAGTACCTTTTGTGCAGCACCAAGGACTTTGTCCAGAAACCGTAGCCATTCAAAGACAAAGACCGGCCTCTTAGATTCTTGGATCCTTTTGAGAGCTTCTTCATTGAGCAGGAGACTGTGTGCCAACTCCATACCGATATCCTGAGTTACTGCTCAGTGGCATATGCTTTCCAACTTAGGATAAATATCTGAAATATAAATATATTTTCACAATTAAATCAACAAAAAGAATACATACAGTAAATATTACTATCACCATCCATGGGGAAAACCAACAGTTATCTCCCACATCAAATAAAGACTATTACTACTATTAGCACATAAAAAGAATATTTCCCTCTCCATTCCCTTTACCATTCAGAATGTTTCCTATCTTCAGTGTCATATTAGAAAACATATATTAAAAATCAATTATGACAGTTTATCCTCATAAAAAACATTAAATGCAGATGGCTGAAAATGATTTTAATGGATTATTTACATATTTTTATAAAATTTTCATCTATGTTGCCAGAATTATTTTCAACATCATTCCCTAAAGATCATGTCATTTTTTATTCCTAATACTGGAGTAAAAATTTCAATCTAAATGAAAACAACATCCTAGTTTTTATCTTTTATCATATAAACACACACATGTAAATTTGTAGATGTATTAATTTGATTAAAAACATGCAATATTAACAGTTTATTATTCAAACATAGGTTAATGTTTTTTTAAATGATGCTCAAATTCCCAAAGTTAGAGCTATGGGTATAAAGTCAAATTTCTGAAATAAGACACGGAATTTGTATTTTAGCACTTTTTAAGGATTGGGAATGAAGGGGGGAAATGTGAAATCTTTATAATTTGAAAGCACAAATAAAAACAACATGCATTTTTGGCTAAAAAAATGAGGTGATTAATATCAAATGACTGACTTTTAGCATGTTCAATTCATACACTTGCTATATTTATCTACATGTACATGTTTTGTTTCCAAAAATTACTTATCTATGAATCATTTCTAACAATTTTTTTTTTAAATGGAATACTGTTTAATATGCAGTATGTATAAAAATGTGCCTACTCATCACTCTAAAACAACCAACTAGAGTATGTACATGTGTGAATATGGCAAACAACCAAGATCTATGGCCAGGTGATAGGATGCAGATACATCAAGATTGAAGAAACACACTAATGCAAAAGTCTGTGTGAGATAAAATACTGAGAATTGGTTAAGTAGCTGTAGTTGAGCCTGGGGAAGAATCTTAAGTAGATCTATCACTATAGAAGGTGTCCACTTTGATGTGTAGTACAAGCCATGATGGCCCACTCTCCCGGCAGCCCAACAGCAGATACACTATTCACCTGATAGATGCTAATAAATAGCAAAATGAATTTCACCATCTCTGTCAGCTCAATGTGTTTTCAGTTTCTTCAGCTGATAATAAACCAATATACACAAAAGCCTCTGAAATGCCAAAGCAAT
Source organism: Symmetromphalus regularis (assembly GCA_032355785.1). Taxonomy (NCBI): domain Eukaryota; kingdom Metazoa; phylum Mollusca; class Gastropoda; order Neomphalida; family Neomphalidae; genus Symmetromphalus; species Symmetromphalus regularis. The sequence continues at coordinate 15,547 of JAULBS010079171.1, read as the reverse complement.
CTGAAGATATTTGCTCAAATTGTAACTCAACATAGCATGGTATTAATTATAAGACAAAAATGTCAAACCATATGACCAAAACAGTTACAAAAGCAGGACATAGCTCAAGTGTTAGATCATCAGCTAGAGGGGCAAATGGTCATCAGATTCATCACCTTTAGTGTTCCCATTTCTTATTCCAGCCAGTTGTCTGCGGCAAAGTATATAAAAGAATCTTTGCTTCTAATCATGAATGTTGTGTTACCACATTTTCACTGAAGACAATGAGTCAACACTCAATGCCTGACACCTAATAGCTGCTGAATAAACAAAGTGCTGAGGTATTGTTAATCTCTCAAATCACTTAACAGAAATCTTTTCTCATATCTACAGTAAAGGGTCATTAATATTTTACAAACTGCCACTGAAAATGAGATGGATAATAATATTATAGTAAACAAGATATTATAAGTACTGTGATGACAGTTTTAACATCTGAAATAGTCAGAAGTTCATGCAAAGCAGCTACAAGAGTCCTTCAATCAAGATGTTAGTTTGAGACTGACACATTTAGAAAAACTGCAGTGCTTACCAAATTTAATGCCTGACTCATCTAAAGTTAAGAAACATATCCACATCTAGACCAGAATAGATACATGGTTCGTAATAAGCAGAGCTGCATCAAGTAGTAATGACACCTTGTTATATTTTTGTGAAAATAATAAAAGGATGTGGCAAATTAATATTATTATATAAGATGTTAGGATGGCACAGGAGAAAACCACAAGGATTAATAATCATATTAAAAATAATGAAGAAAGATTATTATTGTTTAAAAAAGTTGTTCAACCAGCTTTTCAAAAACATGCCAATCAAAACTGAAGTAGTCTGGAACAGACTGACCTCTCCATGTCTCCCATCAGTATTACAAGTGAAAATAATTTTCACTGGTGAATGTAACTCAGATCCAATGTCTAAACAATAATAAATTGACAAGCACTCTGCAAAATAAATAATGTATCAATCCAAACACCTTGTTGAGAATATATGTCTGTGTCCGTTACAATGCAAGCTGTAAATGAAGAGTTGCAAGCAATTTGCCGCTACATTGTATGCCCAAAGGAATAACCTTCAGAACTGATGCTATAGTTTGTTCCAATTTTCTGTATAATTTTTTGCAATATTTGGTTTAATGAATTTCTGCCTTCAAAGAAGACATCACTTTAGTGAGAGAAAAAAAAGACGACTTTTGAAAATCTTTTTTCACAGAAGTATTTTCTCATATCTACGGTAAAGGATCATTAATATTTTACAGACTGGCCATTGAAAATGAGATATATGCAACACACATTACATTGTTTTGTTTTTGGTTTAACAACACCACTAGAGTCTAGAGCACATTGATTTATTACTCATCGGCTATTGAATGTCAAACATTTGGTTATTTCGACACATAATCACGTGAGCCAGCTTCCAACAGGTTTTGAACCATTGTCATTAGCTTGAGAGTCTGACATTTGCAACACACATTACAGTACAAAGCAGAAACTAAAATGTAAACCAGAAAAGAATGGTAATTGTGTAAAGTGTATCCTATGGCATGACAGAAGAAAAGTGTATCATATGGTATGACAGAAGAAACCTGTTTCCATATCTGGCATCAAGGTGCAATCATGCTTGGAATTAGGTTTCAACCATAACAGGACATTCACAGTGCCCTCAAAAGTAGGCGGTAACCGGCGGTAAATCACCGCCTGTAACAGCTATAATATATATTATACACACCCTGCAACTTCTGAAACTACTGAGGGTCCTGCATTCAGACAATAAATTTCAGTATTCTTGTTAAACCTACTGCAACCACAAACTGTTTTACAATTATTTTTAATGAATAATAATATGACTTTTCTCCACAGACAAGACAGTACATGCAACTACCATGGCAACCGATGCATACCATCCATGGAAGCCTGGCAGGAGAAAGAAACTACAAAGAAAGCAACCAGCAGTTCACTGATACAGATCTAAATACTCTAACGACAGGTACACAATGTACATGTATTAAAACTAATTTTATTATCACGATCAAACCAGGTTGTGCTGGCAGCATACCAAACAGGTATGTACCCTCGGCCAACTATAACAAGCCTGAGACATGTGATAATGATGTAGCATGCAACATAATGTTGGGCAAACTGAAACCATGAAAAGATGGTTCATTAATTTCCCTGGCAGGTAGCCTTCGCCATCTCTTGATGCTGACAGGCTGGTATGACCTCATTACCAGGCGGTCAGCTGAGGTCAGAACAAAAGACAGCATGAATTAATCAATAAGGCTTGAATTAGTGTTCACTCATTTCACACAAGACCAAGTTTGATGAGCCTGGTCATATTTGTAATGGATCTAGTCATATTTATAATTGAGTTATATACCCACAATATCTAGTTAATTTTGCAGACAACTATGATAGCTTAATTTCACCGGAAAAGATTAAAGGCAATGTGTATGGTTAGTTACTTCCTTAATTGATTTTTCATTTTGAGTCTACTTTTATACACCTTTTTGAATACAGGTTCTTTACATTCAGCAATTTATTTTTTTTAATTAAAAAAATAAATTGTTTTTGCTTCCTCAGACACAAGGTTCTTTGATAAATCCTGCTTTGAAGAACTGATAAATGCAGGACATCATTTGATAGTCAGTAGTCTTCCTAGCTTTGGCTCAACCTTCATGTAGAATGCATATAATTATAGCAATAAAATTAACAATTTGCTACTAGTTTAGATACTAAATTATACATGTATCTGAATCAAGACAGAGCAGGATCTAGCTCAAACGGTAGCATGTCTACCTGTGAACCAGTCGGTCATCAGATCGATGCTTCTCAGTGGACCCATTTCAACCAGTGGTCCACAACTGGTTTATCAAAGGCCATGGTTTGTGCTGTCCTGTTTGTGGTACCGTGAATATAAAAGATCCCTTGTTGCTTATTGGAAGTAGTCTCTAAAGACATATGTCAGAATGACCATATGTATTGCTTCCAATAGCCAATGATCAGATAAAAATCAATGTGCTCTAGGGGCATTCTTAAATAAAACAAACTTTACTTTTTATTGAATCAGACACCTCTTTGGATAATTAAAAATGTTACTTAATTTATTTTAAAATTAATTTATGGGAAGTACATGTATCCTTGAAGTTCAATTTATACTTAAGGGTTTAAAATGTTCACAATTTTATTATGAATTAATTATTAGTACGTCAGTTTGCTACTTAAATTTGTAAGTTTAAAATTCCACAACTAGTAAATCATTACTACATATAATTTCATGTGAACAGACAGGTTTTATCAGGAATACTTTGTAATCATTCCAGTTCATCTGAATTACCATACTGGCATTTCTATAACTGTGGGGTATATCATTATCGTTTGCAACAGGGAGTTCACAAATGTCAACATTTATATGTTTCTAGTCTGAGTACTAATTTACTACAACAATCCTCTCCATTTGTAAATAGCAAGAGAATAATCCACTGCTCCCCTGAAAACCATTCCAAGCAACATATTTCAAATGAGCAAAGCTGTTTAGGCAACTTCAAAATTCAGCAGGATGATACAAAATGAATGCAGATATCAGTCAAATTTTAATTTTTATGCAAGTGCAACCTACATTTATACTCACCTGTAATACTAATCTACCCTCCAAATTCAAAACCTATTACATGTAAATGACTTTTTACTTCTTTTGAGAAAAAACTGAAATAAAGTTGTTCCTTACTGCAGTTTAACAAAACTATAATTATTCAAACACTATTGTCACTATAATAGAGATTTTAAGTTTTAATTTTCTGGCGGTACATGTATATTGGTTGTTGTGGCTTTTTGATGATGAAGATTATAATGACTAATTCACTGGCTTATTACATTTTGAAATAATTTACTGACAAATAAACCACCCATAACTAGTAAATTGCATGATCTCATTTTTCACAAAAACATTTTATCAGCTTTTGCCCTGGAGAGAAGTAATGGATAGGACTGTACTACGTACAAACATGAATGCAGTTAATATGGTAACACCAGCGAATTGGAAAATATGATGAATACTTCTTTATAAAGACATGATGACATCAGAGAAATGAAGGCTTATGTTATTTATGACACTCAAAATATTAAGACATATGTCATTTGTGGCATATTGTCTCACCATCATTTACCATCCTCAAGAGGTTTAGTTGGAATCATTGAACTCAGACATTATTCAGTAAATATATATATATATACATGAAATTTACAACAGATAGATACATATTTAATGACACTCCTAGCACAAAAAGATATCTACTAGCTACTGAGGGAGGATGGGGTGGGGGTCTTTTATGGTACATTTATTCATAAGACAGTCCAATATGCTACAGTTGCTAGAATATTTTTTTTATCTTTCTTTTTATTTTCCAGCAGGTGCGTACTTTTGAACATAATTATCTTGGGATACCCTAATTAATACAAACTTGAAGAACTTTAAATCTAAGTTATAAATGATAATTACCAAATATACTCTTGTTAATTAAACAGGAAGTGCATAGCACTGTCAAGATCAAAGAATAACATGTTTTACATCTTTAAGTCAATGCTCCTGTTAAGAATTTTTTTTTAAATCAGTGTACAGTCCATAAATACTAGTAATAGTATTGATGTGCTTTACAATCTGCACAATATATGGAAGAGCATGTAAGTCACGTTTGGACTGCTTTTCAGGTAAAACATTGGTCACCAATTGAGGATCAATGCTTCTTATAATCCAAATCAATGTTTTTGTTATTATTAGGAAAGGGGGATTGGGGGCAAACTCCATTTTGTGAAAACCAATGACATTTATGTACTAACCCTAAAAAGAAATAACTCTTGAATAAAAATTAAATTTTATCATTCTCTGAAACAATAGGTAAACGACAAACAAAAATGTGATAAAAATAAATTACCCAAATATCATAAATCTGTTCAGCCATCATACACCGCACAAGATATTTTGTAGGCTTATAAAATAGCTACTAAAAAGTTAAAACATTTCCATCCACAAAAATCAAAAGTTTATGAAGCATTTCTAACTTCTACGAAAAGCACATATATGCATATTCATGTACATATATTACTCACATTCCAATATGTCTGCTACATTCCACTTTCAATCTAGCATATATATGTAGCTCAGATCTGAATCAAAGTACATGAATGTTATTCCCACACAACAATTAACATTACTGTCAGAAACTGAGAAACAAATGGCAGTTCCTCTTCACACTACTTTGAACTGAGCACTGAATGTCAAAAATGGAATGAAGCCAGTCCCTTACTTGCTTTGCCAAGTTGCAGATCTGGTTACTGCAGGTGTAGATACAGGTATGGGGGTATGTGTATGTATTCCATATATTGTGAAATAAAAAATTCTTGACCTGCCATGGTGTTGCGTTGTTTATATCTCGTAACATTAACACTCGTTACTGCAGGTGTAGGTACAGGTATGGGGATATAACTCGTTACTGCAGGTGTAGGTACAGTTATGGGGGTATAACTCGTTACTGCAGGTGTAGGTACAGGATTGGGGGTATGTATTCCATATATTGTGAAATAAAAAATTGTACACCTGCAAAGGTGTTGCGTTGTTTATATCTCAGTAACATTAACATTCGTTATTGCAGGCATAGGTACAGTATCGGAGGGATCATTACTGCAAATGTTGGTACAGGTAGGGCTCATTACTGCAGATGTAGGTACATGTACCAGAAGTGGGATTACTAAGGCAGGTGTAGGTATTGGGGTTGTTAAGGCTTATTACCGCAGGCATAGGATGATAGGTATAGGTTGGGGTGAGGTGGTCATTACTGCAAATGTGTGTTTAGTTAAGCCTCATTATTGCAGATGTAGATATATGTACAGGAAGTGGTACAACTACTGCAGCTGTAAGTACAGGTAAAGGACTGTTATTTCAGCTTAGGCTATTTTCTTATAAAACATCATTTTAATCCTAGACACAGTATTTTATTGTCATACTCCTGAAGGTTTTAGTACACAGCTGAAATGTTGAAACTTTTTATCTTTCATCTGGAAATGTTTTAACACTATTTTATATTTCAGGGATTTATCCAGGAATATTCACCAGGGTCCTATGGCTGAAGGGATTAGGAAAATTAGTATGATTTTAGTCACAATTGAGAAGATTAATTCACTTCACTGAATTTATGTAAATGTAATATTATATTTATTAACCAATTTGGGAACTTTAGTCCAGAAATTGAGAATTTTCAGTGCCATTTGCTTTTGGTAATGTGCCAACGTTCGGTACAGTATAAATCCTAGATAAATCCCTGTACCCAGTATTTTACATTTGTTAAAGAATTTCTTTTTAAATATAGTATTTATTTTCTAAAAATACACTTTTTGAAAACTGTTATTATTTTTAATCATATCAACCATTTTTAAAAGCTACCTTTTCAGAACACATACAGTTTCAATTATTAGTTAGATCCATCCTTTATCTAAAAATACTTACAGAGAGACATTCTGACAATATCCATGAATCAAGACGAGTATTATAGGTAAACACTCCTTCACTGACAGCGCAGTTCACACATAATGGCAAACTCACACACAATGCTGGCTTTCAAACATGCAATGCCTTCACTTGCTTCACAAACAACTGTTAATGCATGAGACATCGGTGAGTCATGCAAACTTGATCAATATTTTCCTAAACCTCAGCAAAATACTTGGATTCTTTCAGACCATGTGCTTTGTTCCGGTTCCTGAAAATCTAATTCCTCTATGATTGGAGTCAAAAATGGCTTAATTAACACAGCAACCATCTACCCTCTATGACACAGATCAATAACAGAGTAGCTGTTGTGAAGAAATTCGACAGAAATCATTCATAAAAGATTGATACTCTTGACTAGTGTTACAACATCATCCAAGTAACGTAAGTCCCTTAAGTCTGACTGTATGCAACTTTCTTAAATTACACATTTTCAACACATTACAGCTTAATGTGGAGAAATTAATTACCAAAATTATTTTATACAAGTTCGATCATTTTTTAAGAGTATTTTAGGACAAAACAATGAGGGTTTCTTTAATATAGGAAAAACCCAGCCTTTTAATGATAAAATGTTAAATATAACAATTCTTGTTGTCACAGATATCATCAATTAATAACGTAACTATTTTCAATAGACAACTTGAAGTGTCCCACAATCTGTTGATCCATACTGAAAAATGGCTAAGACAATTGAAAGTAATATAAAGACTATTAGTATTAATGATATTAAAGGAATGCTGAAGTCTACAGGGCTGTATATAAAATAGATTAATGCAGACCTAAGTTTTTGAAAAATCCAGGTGAGTGACAGATCACATGCCTGAAAATGCTTAAGCGAGTGATAAATTGAACACCTGAAATGACTTCCGCGACAGAAAAATCACCATGTTGTTTAATTAAATTTTGTCCCTCTACGTCAGAAAACTTTGTTTGATATCGGAACAACTCGGCTATTTTATGAATTATACCGATACAACGAAATCGGCTGATGTTTTTCAAATGTCTTGTTTAACAGCACAAACTGAAATGATCAAGGATGACCAAATGGAATTGTAACGTAACAGACTGATCAAATGTTGTACAGATACTCAATTAGCATAGCAAAGAAGAATACCAGTTATTTGATTTTCCTTTCAATAAATCATAGATATGGTATGTTATGAAGTCAATATACTAGTACGTAAGTTTGAAATATTTATAGAAGACTTGATTTATTATGTAATTAGCGGACAAAAGTAAGAAATTACATATTATTATTATTAATTAGGTGAGCGAATTCCAAGTGGTATGAGTATGGATTATCACACACGTCGATTGAAATTACGGGTGCTGTACGGGTGCGATCGAACCTGCTAAGATCCGTTAATGGTCCCAAAAAAGAATGATGCTATAAAAAGTTTAATACCCACATGGGTTTAGGATTAATGAACAATACTAACATGGACTCTTTCTCACACGTATAAATAAGACTGATGCACTAGAAAGCTGCATGATGCGGTTTGTGACGTAGGACCTGAACAATAACAAAGTGAAAACAGTATCACATATATCAGAAACATTCATTTTGGTTTTGTATTAGTGTTGTTTATAGTTTTGTTTGTGTTATTAGATGGCTTACCAACCATTTATATTCAATCCTGAACTTTTAGATAGTGATCTAGTGAATCAATTTCATCATCATCGACCAGATACTTTACCATGAATAGAAAGGCAACATTCACTGTTTTGGAAATAGATATTGGTGCAGCCCCTGCAATTAAGAAAATGTCCATGGCAAAATAAATGTTGTGGAGAAATTGTGTCTACTGCCATTTTAGCATAAAGAATACTTTATTTTTAATAACAAGAAAAAACATTTGTCCACGGCAAAAAAAGTACAGCGGAGAATGAAAAGCTCTGTGGCAATCTCTACTGTATTGGTAATTGCCGTGGGTAATTTCTGGGGTTGCTGGTGTTCATGCGGCAGTTGTAGGCCAATGGACACAGTAAAAGAAAGTATGTGCTATCAGGAAATAGGTTAACATTGGTTGTAAAATGGAAAATACAAAATAACTTGTTTTATTAAGAAAAATTGAAATTGTACAATGTCAAAGGTGAACCATGTGTCCTGCATCCTTCCTTGAAAAGCGAGCATGGTAAGGCATCGGACTCAAGTTGACAGTCTCACATCTGTGACTTGACTAAATGCCAAAATTACCAAAAGTTTGACTTCCAATAACCAATGATTAATAAATGAATGTGCTCTTGTTGCAAAGTTAAACACACAAATAAAATAGAAATAACGAAATTCAAACTGTTTATTTTAATTTAATTATATTAGCAAAAAATCATAACCTGCTAGTTTATTAAGTCCAAAACATAGTTTATTTATAATTATAGGCAATGTTTATTATAAAATGTCAACTATTTTGTCCCTGGTGCAATTTTGAAAAACACTGTTGGCCTACGGGAAGCGTCTAGTGTCGATTGCGCATGTCGTTCAGACGACAGTTTTTAAAGTTAGCGATTACACATTACTTATTTAATTTGGATTTTTGTTTTTTCAGCACGAACTGTAATATAAATATAATAACATTTCCATTAATAAAAATGCAAACCAAAGATGTAATAATTATCTCATTCAGTGAAAACAGCTGCTATCATACAGCCATTAACAGTTTTGCACAAGTAAAAAGTATTTTTTTTTTATTATGGACATTTTTAACTAGTACATTGTAAATACATTAATCCATTTTATATGGAACCCTGTATACTTCAGTATCCTTTTAACTAACAGCATCTGAAGAAAATATATTTATTAAAAGCACTCGCTGTTCCATGCAGTGGGTGCACCCGGTACACACACACACCTTAATTTTCGGGCAATGAACATTTTTCTTGTAAAACCCTATGCACAAGTACAGGCCAACGCAGCAATTACAAGTCACATAAGCACTCCTCCAAAGTTGCACCCCCCTCTTTCACAATTGCTGGAACTGCTGCTGAAAACTGCATTTGTGTTTCTATTTTGATGTAGTAAAAGATCTCACTAGACACATTAGGAGAGATTGCAGCTTTGAGAATACGTTTTTGTATTTGGTTACAATGGTTATGTTTTACACTGCTCTGTGAATACATGAACCTCCTTGAGAGTATTAGCTCTAGTTTGAGTGTATCAGTGTCAGCCACACACAATCCGTAAGAGAAACATGGCTTGAATATTGATATTGGATGAGAAGCAATCAATACCTCAACACTAAAAGGTACCATTCATCATTTAATGGTAATGCTTTGAAACGTCTGAGTAAACAGAATATATTTTAGCACATGCCTGAAATGAAGAGGACTGGTATATATATATAGAAAGGATATTAAACAAGTTGCCATTTATTATCAAATTTGTCTCCTGAGTAAAATAATGTTTTTGTTGTCATGAGTAACAATGGAAAATGATTTCATAAGAGACTATTTTGATATGGCTGGTAACAAGTTCAATATTCTATTTATTACCCAAACAATTTTAATTGTTCTATTCTTTAAACTTTGTAATTGTGCAACAGTTTAGAGAAATGCTATCCTATAACATTATGGAAGACGTTATGTTGTACTTTTTCTAGTTTTAGTGATGTCATTAGCACTTTTACAAAATTATAATTTTAAAAATTACCAACTTTAGTACAGATATGCTTATTGGTCATAACGGCCAGAGTGACCCAATTAAATGCCTTGTTAAAATGAAAAATATTTCTCAGTTATGAGTGTCACTGGGGTAATATACATTTCACTACTTTTATATATATGCCTTTTCAGACTATTTAAAGACAGGATGTTTCAGCTTTTTAATGTTTATTTTACAAAATGTTTAATAATATATGACCAGTGCTCGTAAAACTGATTTCTTTACTTTATGTTTATTATGTAAATATATCAACACAAATCCTCACAATATGATTAATTTAACTGTATGTACCCCAAATTATGCTTACAGACATTTCTTGCTGGGTTGGCTTCATACTATTACATGAAGATATGCTGAACTAAATTAAGTTTTCAAATATGCTTGGAATAACTTCAACATCCACTGTGTGTCAAAAACTAAATAACTGCATAGCATAAATGAAATATTTGACTGCATTATATCAGCAAAAATCAAGTGTAACTGATAACAATAATAATAAATGTGTGCTAAATCAACAGGAAAACACCTGCATGAAATGAATCGTTAACTGACAATCAACTTGATGGAACGGATTTTTGACGTCACTGCCATTTTTTCATAAATCTACATACATGTGTTGTATGAAAGTGCTTCGCACAATGTTGTTTTCAACAACGCAGAATTGGGTTAATCAATGCATTTTATCACTTCCACGTATATATTGATTTTACGAGCTTGGTGAATTCCGTTCTGTTGTTACGATTATTAGCAGGAAGCTCAACAAGAGGTCTTTGATAATTTATCATCATGCCATTTCTCCATTCATGTATGCTGACACGTGTTCATCTTGGTCCTAATTACAAAACTCATTATAAACATGCACATATCTAAATTCATCATCTGCGCCCACAGTGGAATAGTTCAATAGCCAATTTGTAGGTATTTTATTGAAAAATACTGAAAGAAGGGCTCATTTACACAACATTTATGTAAAAATTTGAAAATAGGTAATTAGGCTATGACTCATATGAGCAGTAATAAGAGTTGACTGAATAGATCCACCAATTAGTATCAAAATTAATATACATGATGTGTCTGGTAACCCATGTGCAGAAAACCACAAATTATAATACAACTTGCATATAAAATAATATTATTTTTATTGAATAATTTCATGATCTAATGCATGGTGCATGGTAAATGAACACTGTAAATGGTAATACAGCCTCCCAACTATTATTTCTAATCTTTGTCAACCTTTATTAAAGAATTTGAATGTTTTCATACCAAAACCAAGTAAGAATATTTTTGCCAAAATATATTTATTCAATAATTTACATTCAGACAGTGGTGCAATGACACTTAATTTCAGTCATGGAATTTTTTTTCTGTGATTCTGCAACAATTTCAAGAAAATGAGCCTAGTGCATAATTTATTTATATTATATGTGATGGCAGTAAAAAGCTACAATCCAGTTTTACAGATCTTTTATGATGGCATTGCCAATTGCTGTGGCAAATTTCGTAAGCTGAAGGATACATGAAATGCCAACTCTAGGACATCAAATAGAAGTTCTGTAAAGCAAACATAGTTGTTCTATTAGAACACAAGACTGGCATAAAGCCAAAATAATTTCCCAACAGTCATTCAATTCCCTGCCTCATTTAACCTAGCACTCGGCTATTTGACAAAATTTGCCTCTAAAGTAATAACAGAGAAATACTGATACAAGAACACATACAGTTTATGAAGAATACCACAGACCATGGAGTTACACAAATGGATCAACTATCCATATGATACAATAATAACCTAATAAAACTAGAATTGAGATAATTAAGGGCAGAGGGCATAGGCTGGCCTTAGTGTTTAACTCCTATAGCTGTCTATCCAATTATGATCATAAACATGCCTTGACATGGCAAGATTCAGTTTTTCTTAATGGCTACTGGTTTTCTTTTCTTCTCTTTCTTTTTATGCAAAACTGGCAACATGGGTGGACCATGATGTACAAACATGATTTGCAGTAAATATTTAAATAATTTTGTGTAAAAATGAAAATTTAAAATTATACAGTTCTCACTGCCATATAGTGATATATAGTCTCAATTCCAATATTTGCAGTATCTCAGTTTCCAAAGTACAACTATCTTTGGTATTCTAGTTTCATTTTTGATTCATGATAAATTTAGGATGTCTTTTACAATTAATGTTAATACCAGTTAGCTGTCAGTTCTTTTGTCATACATTTCTGGCATTTAACTATGATGAATACTTGTCACTCTTAACATGACAACATATTTTGAAAACGGCCAAGAATTTAAATGAATTGGAATACTTTAAAAAATTAAATTATCTATTTATGGGTTATAGAACTTTGTAAATCTGACAGGCCTGAGAGTGGATTTATATTACACATTACAATAAACAATTAATATTATTAATATTATTTTCAATCTTTATTTTTTCTTATAAAAAAATGAGAGGCTATGTTTGAAATAGTAAATAGAATGAACTGCCATTTTCAAATAGATAAAACATTGGTGCTATTATTATTAATAAATAAATTCTACCTTGCTGATAATCTAGTAATAGAGTGTTTCATTCATCATGCACATGATTTTTTGTTCATAATTTTAGTTTGCATCAATGTAAAGAAAAAGGTAAACATTTCTGGAAATAGGATAAAAACATATTTTGTTTTAATTTTAATAAAATTATGTATTTAAGAATAAAAAAATAGCAAATTTATAAACTTGTTTTCAACAAAAATTTCACAAACATTTCATTTGTAATTGTGCAGAGTAAAGTCATACAACTAGGATTTAAGTATTTTATTACTTAGCTTTTATTACACTGTGTGGTTTCTAAAGTTATTAAAATGGCTATCAAATGTTCAATAATCATAAAAATGCTAAAAATATTTTTTTCACTGCCACATTTATTGAATTTTTATTGAATTTTAATGAAAAATAGAACAAATAACAGTATTTTGTCCTGATCCCAAAAATGCTTACCTTTTTGTATTTAAGCTGACTCAACCAAAAGTTATTTAAAAAAAAAAGATCTGCACAATGAATGAAACAGACTGTAGAAAAATAATTTTACTATGTTTGTATTCACTGAAGTACATGTAAATTAAAACACTATGGATAAAATAACAAATAAATATTCCAGCCAGCAAACACAACATGATTCAACAGTTCAAAATACTGACATAATACATTGTCAGGTTAGTTCATTTACAGATTGAGGTAACACAGAAGCATTTACTGATTTAGCAAGGCCAAGAGCATCTGCCATTGTGATTACTCTTATCACAACAGATGTCAAAGGTTGATGAAGCCAGGCATAAACCATACCAAAACCTGTTAACTAGAACAGACCACACAATGGTGCTTACACTATTACTGGCATCTAAATACATATCACTGATTAAATGCATTTGGTTACAGCACAAACACTGATATTTGATGTTAAACAATGCAACCCTCTTGATTCAGAAAATTGCTTAGAACAGCAAAACAAATGATGAACTACATGTAATAGCAGTTTACTAGTCTTATGTTAAAAAAAAAAGTAAAATAAGTTCAGGCATGATTTTTAATCCTGTCATGCATGCACCAGAGACAGATGACCCGTAATGACTTTTATTGAAATCTAAATTACATTAATTTATTCAGTGTTATTTTAACACCATACTCGAGTGAACCCTTGATAATCCCTCCTTATCCAAGCATTAGTAATTGTATAATGTGATGGATGAGGATGATTACATGTATTTGTGTAAACAAAGCCTCAAACACATAGTCCATGCACTCATTTACCACTATATAATATTGTATTGTATGATTAATGATCCCACAGTACAAAAAAATTATCTCCTATTGGGGGTTATACAATGGTTAATATAGAAACATTTTATTAAAAAATCAGTGTAAAGAGCTGATTTAATACATTAAACCATATACAACAAAGTGAACCACTATATTTAAACAACAACCACCAAACCTCCATCATCTTATACGACTTCTCGTGACGTAATAACTGAAAGAAAGCTTGAGCCATTCAGCTCGTAACTCATGTTTATTTGTCATCGACAGGGAACATTTGTGATTGTCGTGAGCAACAAGTGAAACTAAAATATTACCTAAACCCACTGAGTATATACTAAAATTACAAACAGTGGTCTGACAAACATTTTAGAAAAAAAGATTTTCACCCAGACCAGGCACGGATTTCTGAAGGGAGGGGGGGCGTCCAAATGTGATGGGTGAACAGGACATCCTTCCACATGGAAAATATAAATAATTTTTTTTAAACCAGAAAAGAGGGGTCCAGACCCTCTAGATCCGCTACTGCAGACACCTCCTACTTGGAGTACACCTACTCCCTATTAAACGCATTGACAAAATGAAGCATTAATGCCTGCTTGACACTGAGAAAGTGTGATCAGACATTTTTCGTGTTGCCTCAGGTTATTAAACATTTCTGAATATCTTGATCCCTAAGGTATGACGTCATTCTTCAATACACAACTGATACATCCTGATATCATCTCACCTGGAGGATAATAAAATCTACCTGTTCAAAAAAATGGATGACAATCAAAATTATTTGTAATGGCCTTAAACAAGGCTTACTTAAATGTACTTTCAAACTATAAATCTAAAATATATATGTTGATATTGAAATATACAGTGACCTAAGTGATGAGGCTCCGCAGATCTTGTAACTTATCTTCAACCTGTAGCATCACACTGGATGCGTATAACGTTACGCCGACTTCATACAGTCTGCTTGAAACCTATCACTTACCGATCGCTGTACTGTAACAATCAGATTGAAAAATACAGATATAACTTACCCTGACACATTGAACATAACTAGGAAGATTTTGGTCTTTAAGTAGTATCACATAAGATTTACAGAGGAACACGGCATATGTGTGTATCGGAACGTGGTTATACACATTGACTTCCCCAACAGCTCATATAATCGCATAACCAACAGTGCGCATGCTCAATGTTATGATGCTGACGTCATGTCTGTCAAATTTATCGAGCCGCTGGTGTGTGTGGTGGGTAGAGTAACCTCATGGTCATGTTATTAAATAGGGGTGCTGGATCATGGATGGGTTTGGTTTTGGATATAATGGCATGCTCAACAGAATAAATATATTTAAACACTGATTTCTGACAGAATTCATGCGCGGATGCAGGATTTCTGAAAGGGGGTGCAGGCTCGTACGCAGGGGGGTGCGCACGCACTCCCCTAAATCTGTCGAGGTCCGTAAATGCAAATTTGGATTGACGCTAATTTACTAGAATAAC
>JAULBS010079160.1:0-19521 GCA_032355785.1 Symmetromphalus regularis | reverse complement strand
AGGTGGACTTTATATCCAGCTGAAGAACAGTTTCTGCTTTATCCACACTTAGCACAGTCCATGGATCCGACGTTTGACGTGGATGTCACAAATGTTTAATTTTCTCTTGTAGGTGGACTTTATATCCAGCTGAAGAACAGTTTCTGCTTTATCCACACTTAGCACAGTCCATGGATCCGACGTTTGATGTGGATGTCACAAAGCCTGATCTTGACCACTTTCCCTTGCTGTCTCTAACACACCCAGTCGAGTGCATCCTTCAACCAGGTTTGTTATGGGCAGACACAGAAAGTTTGGAAAATGTGGAGATACAAAGATATACAAAATTTGAATATATGACGGGAAAGGTTCTTAAGTTAATTATAACCAAATTATAACAAGATAAAATACAAATTGGTAGCTAAAAAGGAGATTTGGATCCCCAGACCACCTTGTATCCATCTTTGAAAATCTTAAATGTGTTTTTTAGCATTTAGAACATAGAAAATTTTACAGATTCTACAGTTGTCGTTCGTAATTAATCTGCCATATTAAATTTTATCTTTATTTCTTTAATAAATATAAATATTGAAATTCATTAATTCAGATATTTAAAAAAAATGTTTAGGTGATCCTGTTCTATGATGTTCCATTGTACAGTTAAGCCTGCTTAATTGAAAATCCTACTTGCACAATAAAAATATGAATAAATGAACTATGCTAAAATCTGGAGGTGTAACGAAATCAAGGGATGTAACTCCATCACGATAATTTGTTTGTTTGCTTGTTTAACGACCCCCAGCACAAGAAATCAACTTGAAAATACATCAGTGTATAGATATAAAGATATAACAGAAAGAACATCAGTCAAAAAATGCTGAACAACTAAATAATGTATTTAAAAAATATCTATAATTTGTATGAATTTGTTTTCTTGTTTTCTTTAGGAGATTTGTTGTTTGTCCCGTCTGGTTGCCCACATCATGTGATCAATTTAGAGTCATCAGTCGCCATATCAGCCAACTTTGTGGATTCGTCTAACTTTGATTCTGTGAAGAAGGAGATTCGTATCAATGCCCTTGTTGATCCCTGTGCTGCTGACCTTTTTAAACAGATGCAAAGTTCAGAGTTCAAGGCCACACAAAACTTAAATATTGGACATTTAGACTGGATAGATTTCAAAAAGTGGCCACCTGATTGAAATTTAAATAAAAACTTTTTATACTAATTTAAGTTTTTTTTTCTTTGCAAGGAACTTCTTTATTGCCTGTTGTTGCAAGTTGGTTGGTTAGTTGTACTTGTTTTCATGCCGAATTCCAATTAAAGTTCAAGCACACACAGATTAGTGTTAACAGGAGACACACTAATGCAGCTACTTTTACTGATAAGCAGCAAAGGATCTTTTATATGCACAATCCCACAGAGAGGATAGCACGAACTATGACCTCTGATAAACCCGTTGTGAACCAGTGGTTGATGTAAGTGACAAGTTGTGGAGCACTCGGAGAAGAGAGTCATTGCTGGAGCAAGAAATACATTCAGTTTTTGTTCTTTTTTGTTTAAAGACACAATAGAGCACATTGATTTATTAATCATTGGCTATTAGATGTCAAACATTAATTTTGATAATTTGGAAACATAGTGAAGTGTGAACCAGCAAAAGTCCCAAAAGATTGAGTCAATGTTAAACTTGTTAACGCAGTACTTCTTAAAATAGGTATGGCATATTCAAAGGTAACCCAAGATGACAGAAAGTGTAATATTTATAGTAATGGTAGTGAGTTGCAAAAGCAATGATGTGATACGATATTGACAGGCATTGTTTATGTCAGGACAGATCGCAAGGGTGGATATAGTTAAATTCAAGATTATCATTCATGTGTTCATTAATACCGAGTAAACACGGAGTTCTCTAAACGTGCATGGATCATTCTGTGTGAGCTTCAGTGGTCCAGCGGTAGGGCATCCGACCCTCAAGTTGAAGACAGTAGTTCAAAACCCGTCAAATGATGAGTTACTCTGACTACGTCTCAAAATTAGCAAATATTTGACATCCAATAGCGATTAATAACTCAATGTGCTGAAGTGAAGTCGTTAAACAAAAACAAAAGGCTCATTCATTGTAAACTCCAGATCAAACCTCCAATAAAAATGTATATATACCGTATCCCTTTCCAGTAGATCTGAGAAATATACTGAACAGTTGACGTTGTCCGATGATGTTTCTCACTTGTTCCATGATGGGAAGGTATACGATGTGTATTGGTCATGGTAGTGTAGGCCAACACTTGTTTTGAAAACAGTATCATGTTTAATTTCACGCTAATTCACGTTAGAATTAAAATATTTCCTACTTCTTCTGAACAGTATAGTTTAAAAAGTACCGTTATTAATAAGTTTCTTAATGTCATAATGTTTACCCTTTCAGATTAATATATCTGAGTAACCGATGAGTTGTGAAAATCTATGGTTAAAAACATGGGTTATCTGTGTTGTGGATTTCAAACGTTTGTATTTTTATAATCCCATTGCTATTGGGTAATATTTTAAATTCTGTGTTCTACGCGACTTTTCTACATTTTTCTAACAATTATAAAAATTTGACTTCCCTGTTACCAGAATATCAATTTCCCAAAGAAATGAAACAACGCGCTGTCTAAATGTTCCAGGACCCAAGTTTTTTATAGAAACAGGTTCGACTGCTGGAAGGGGGATGGGGAACACAATCTGTATTCATGTTAAATAAATAAATAAGCTATAAAATGCTTTCAAATGTATATTTTCTAATATATATGAATCAGCAGTATATTATTATTATCGTTACTTCTATTAATTTATTGATAGTGTTATTATTATTGTTGCTGATGTAGTTCTTGTTGTTCATGTTGTCATCAATTGTATACGCTGCCCTATGGGGTGAATAAATTGAAATTAATTGAATTATTACCCTTGCATGCTTTAAATAACTAAAATGGGCAGATACTGGACTGGGAAACGGGGCACGTTTCCCAAGCGGTTCTCTGGAACCGTCGCTGCAAAGGGTGTTGTAGTCAGGGAATTAATATGACAAATTCATAAAAAAAAGTGTTTAAAACGAATTACAAATTTCACCATAATTTTAGACCAACCGGAATATGACCTCTCTATTTACATATCTACACTTTTAATCTCCAAAAGATAATATTGCGCATGTTCGGCTGACAAAAACTGCAAAGAACGCGATATCGTACAAACTGAGTTTAAATACTTTTTGGCGTCTATAAAATACTTATCTAAAACGAATTGTTAGGGTGTGGTATAAACTGTTTAAATGTGTTATCGGACTGTCGCGGCTAGTACATAATACTCTTGAAGCCAAGGTCTAATTGTAATTAAAATTGATTCATAAAGTTCCACAATCAGGAAATAATCAAAACTAAGTTTTTTCATGAATATATATTGTTTCTTTAAGCCCTTTAACAATAAAACGTATAATCGTGTATTTGAGGGATGAACAACTAAATATATTCTGAAAGCACACATTTTGTGATAACACAGTACAATACAAAATCCAATCATTATTTAAATGGTAAACCGAAAACACTGATTTTAACTTACTTCTATTTTAAAATTATTTTTGGGTTCATTTCAACTTACTTTTATGTTTCTTTAAAGTTAATTTCTGTGTTTATATAATATTTTAATTTATTTTTATATTTGTTTCCCCTGAATTCTTTAATACACACTTTTAGTTTCACGAGAAAACATATTATATTTAAAATTGTTCAAATCGGAATAGAATGGTCGGAAATTCTTCTCATACGCAATAACTTTAAAAAATTGAGAATATTTCCTCTTTTTTCCGTTGTTTACTCACCTTTTGACAGGCCGCCATATGTCCGGTATTTTTGTTGATTTTCCTCAATATTACAGTTCAAAAATATTCAACACGATTTAGCAACAATGTACGGTGTATTTGTTTTAAAAATCAACAAATCCCACTGCCTGTCTGTAAATAATTAGAGGATATCAACACAGTCGGTCCAAGGGGAGGTTTTATGAGAAATATTAACACTTGAATCCTGTATTACAATTCCTGGATCAACCCCTGAACGAAACCAAAATTCCGATCACTATAAAAAATATCTAGTAGAAGATTCGAATGTGTTTGACAAACACGAGCGGAATTCTCTCAGGATAATAGTAACACCAAGTGTTCGTGAAAGGCGAGTATATCCTGCATCAGATACAGTATGACACTCTTCATAAGCAGATAATTATTGTTACAAAAAAAACTAACAAAAACAACATTTGGCTATTTCACATTCCGACCAACGGGTTTTGTCTGAAAACCATGTTTCAAAAATATGAATTTGTCACCTAAATAGCCGCTAATTAACTAATGTTAAATGTCGTTAAACAAGCAAAACTCTCTCTCTCTTCCATTCTACTCCCCTATTCCTCCTCCTCCTCTCTCTCTCTTTCTCTCTCTCTCTTTCTTTCTTCAGTAAAAAGCACGCCACGACCTTTTTAACATATACTGTATGACGTACCTCTCCTTTTTCAAATTCTTATACCCGCACCTGCCTATTGTACCCGCGCATGATCCGTACAAATACCCCGCAATCACACACACAAATAATAATAAATAAATAAATAATAAATAAATAATAATAACAATAAATAATCCACCACGATAGTGCAGTGGTTAAGTTATCGGTAGGTAATGGGATCAAATCTCAATCGAAGCATGGAATTTTTAATACCAATATCGGCTCCAAATCAGTAGGTATGTGCATGTCCACAAATGGTTTATCAAAAGCTGTGGTATGTGTTATCCTTGCTGCTTATCGATAAGAGTAGCCGTATTCGTGTGGCGGCAGCAGGTTTCAGGACAGCGTTGTTGACCCTTAATTGGATATAAGCACGAACAAATAAAATAAATATATAAATAACACTTTATGCCTGTAGGTATGCTTGTGTGCAAAACCCCTATTTAGAACTTAAACACATACTCCCATGGACCCTTGACCTAATTAATTTCCAAACAAAGAATTAATTTTAAATATAAACACTTGATTTGTCCATAGAAATACTTCATTCTACTACTTACATAACCACTTCATCTCGCTTATTATCATTATTTTTAAAAATATTAATGAATTATGCTCACGGATAAATCATAAACCATAAACTCGACATGGAATTCCCTATATCACGGTTCAGGTAAAATGTCTTGCATGATATAAAAACGAGATCTAGTATAACAAATATATGTAAGTTTCATTCGTAATCAATATTTAGACCACAAAGCCCCTTAAATCCCGTGGGACTATGCTTTTAAGTAACAATGAAAGAGGTTAATACTTCATTTCGTCGTCATCGCTCTGACGAAGGGGCGAATGTGAAATTTTGCCAAATAATAAAGTTTAAAACATTTGACGTCCCATTGATTTGCCATATTGTGTCAAATTAATTAATTAATTAACTAATTTAAGACGTGAAAGATAAAGTTCTTATTTTCAGAATCAAAACATACGGCCCTATTAACATAAAAATTTTTTTATAAAATTTTGAATATTCGCCCCTTTGTCAGAGCGCCGACAACTTGTGCATTGCGAAAATATTATTTTGTTTTCTCTTTGTCTGGAGATTCCTTTGTGTACAGTGTGTGCTATTCTGTCAGTTACTTTTAAGGAGTTGATTAGAGGGGCGGCAGTGTAACTAATAGTTTCAACTGTTTTCTAACAGCCCGTGTGATCGACCCCGAGTGATAGAGTCTCTGCGTGGAAAAGAGGTGATTGACATCTCGGCCGGTGGGGCACACAGTGCATGTATCACTGCAAGTGGAGAACTCTTCACATGGGGAAAGGGTCGCTATGGCCGGCTTGGTCATGGAGATAGTGAAGATCAACCTCGACCAAAACCAGTGAGTACAGCATTGTTAACTATTCAGGTCATCGGATCGATCCTTCTCAGTAGACCCATTTGCAGTTTGGGGTGTTTTCTTTTCCAACCACTGGCCCACAACTTGTTCATCAAAGGCTGTGGTATGTGCTGACCTGTCTGTGGGAAAGTGCAGATAAAAGACCCTTTGCTGCTTATCAGAAAGAGTAGCCCATGTGGCAGCAGCGGGTTTCTTGTAAATACATGTCAGAATGACCATATGATTGACGTCCAATAGCTGATAATAAGATAAAAATCAATGTGCCCTAGCGGCGTCATTAAATAAAACAAACTTTAATTTGTTAACTATTGAAGATAATTATTTCTTAAAGTTGTCATCTCGTGTCGTATTTGTCATTTAACACATACTCATGTTAGATGAATACAGATAGAGTGGTTATGGAATATATTTTTCAAGTTGTAAATATACTCGTACATACTGAGATGGTTGCAGCTATTTATTTATTTATAATATAAAGTCATGTAACTGTTTTCAGTTTGAATAATACAAATTATTTTTTATCAGTTAATTATTGGATAATGAATTGATATTTATGAATTGAAACTGTTTTTCTGTGGCAGGTTGAAGCACTGAAGGGCATCCGAGTGATAAACGTGGCATGTGGCAGTGGTGATGCGCAGAGCTTGTGTATTACAGAGGACGATTCAGTGTGGTCATGGGGAGATGGAGACTATGGAAAACTAGGTACGCAAAATATATTTTATCTTCTATTGATTAATTTGTACTTGATGCATTTTTTCCTCTAACCTAGACTCTTATTTGTAGATCTATGACTTCATTTAAAACAGCATGATCATCATTATTTTATATTCTTGTGCAAATAGTGTAAGCAGTGTATATTTAACTGTTTGTATTGTTCAGGACGTGGTGGCAGTGATGGTTGTAAAGTGCCGGTCAAGGTGGAGAGTTTACAGGCATGGACACCTTTATAATTATCCCCTCCCTCACTTTTTGCCTCCCCCCACCCCTTTCATTTGCCTGAAGCGTTTTTGCCCTTGTTGACAGGAGCTGAGTGTTATAATACATATTTAATTATTTGTATTGTTCAGGTCGTGGTGGCAGTGATGGTTGTAAAGTGCCAGTCAAGGTGGAGAGTTTGCAGGGACTGGGTGTTATAAAGGTGGAGTGTGGATCACAGTTCTCGGTGGCTCTCACCAAATCAGGGGCAGTCTACACCTGGTAAGACATTGTCAGTGGGGGTAGGGATCATGTTATATATACATTATTAAAAAATATTAGTGTGAATTTGGGCGATATTTGGACTGATCACAAATAGTTTATTTTATCAAGCAGTTGGCTGAGGAAAATAATTAACATTGTCCTCTGTAATGAAATTATATTATTACAATATTTTAATGATTTAATACAAAAGATGAGAGTCTGTGGAAGTTCATGTACTTTTCAAGTGCCTATTGGTTATGAAATGATTACATATTTAAATGAATTCATTTAAAAGATGCTATATTGACAATTGTTCTTCTTACTGAACATAATTCAAAGTGTAATTCCATTGTAGTCATTAAGTACCGATGTTCACCATAAGAATTGAAAGCAAAAAGAAATGTAAGCAAAAGGAAATTCATATGTGTTTATAGTGGTTATTTTGGTGCAAGAAAATGTCATCATTGTGTTCGAATGAATAATAAATGTTTAATGATACTGTTAGTACAAAATAAAAATGTCTGGTTTGACATCATTCATTGGAAATGAATAAAATACATTGTCTGTTTGTTACAGGGGTAAGGGAGACTATCATCGGCTAGGTCATGGCACAGATGACCATGTTCGACGACCCCGTCGTGTGTCTGCTTTGCAGGGCAAAAAGATAATTGATGTTGCTTGCGGATCCCTTCACTGTGTTGCATCCTCAGATATTGGTATGATTTCAAAATTAACACAAAAATATGTATAAAATTACAAAGTTTGTTACACAATTTTTCTTTATACTACATCTCTTTAATTAAAATGTATGCAAAACACAACAGTTGATTTGATTTCTTTTTCTCAGTTTGAGAGTAAATGAGTAAACACTTCTAATATGGTAAAACCTGTACAACTTTCAGTCCCAAAGTGGTGAAGAAAAAGCGGGTGGTAGAGGAAAAGCAGAGTGGCATCAGAACCAAATAATTATTTTTATTTTTATAAAATCTACCATATAACCGGAAATTTTCATGGTTTCGGGATTAAAAACATTTTGAGGTTTAGGAAGTCTAAGATTGATTGTTTTTTTTATTTTCATGGTTTAGAAAATCTGGTTTGAGAAAATCTTATTTTTATTATAAAACAAATATATAAAAGTTGTCATTGTTTCACGTTGGCTTCCGGTTGTATGATGTCGTCGAAGCTTAAATTTCAACATTAGAGTACTTGGCTGTAACTGGCTACGGCAATATGCTATTAATAAGACAACTGTTCACAGTTCTTGTTTATATAGAAAACCAATTACGATGTGAGTGAGAAGTTTTCTGACAGACGGTGTAGTATTTGATGTCTAATCTGAGCCTGACACGTTTAATATACTGATAATATACAGTGACTCAACAATGTAATCAACATTCAAACAACAATAACTTGTTGTATGGAATATACGGTTATCTTGATATTTCCTATGCTCTATGCATGACCAGAAAAAAATATCTCGGTAACTTGTCAGTTTTTTATGATGTTAACAATAAATATTTTGGATCAAATTTTTGTGATATTTTCAAAGTTTTATATTTTCGAGGTTACACACTTAGCCTCAAAAACCATGATAATAAAAACCCACGAAAATTTCCGGTTACACGGTATATGACAAAATCTAAGTCACGAACACATAAGGAACATGTTTATGCTTTACAAAGGAGTTATACACGAAAGTATGGTTTTATTTTATTTTGTGGACTGGAGTCTGGAGTTAAAAGTCTGAACCTAATACCAAGAAAGATATGTGTCTTCGTGTGTGAGTGGGAGGTGCTAGGGATATGACCTGGGAACCAAGGGGTCAATAGCCCAAAAAGTTTTGTGAACCACTGCTATACAATGTGCTTGTTTGTAGGAGAGGTATACACGTGGGGAGATAATGATGAGGGTCAACTTGGAGATGGTACAACTAACGCTATTCAGAGACCCAGGCTCGTTGCGGCTCTTCAAGGTATTCCTGAGTTAATACTTGATACATGTTAAAGTGTTTAATACATCTAGTGTTATTCATTGATAAATGGTAATCATATTTGTAATGTTTTAAATTTGTAATATAACATTTGCAGCTGAGACAGTTTAGTTATCATTGTTTTGTAAGAGTGCTTTCGGATCTTTCAAAGTTCGAACTAAAAATATTGTGTTTTTTTATTTGTCTTTTTGCAAATTCCTGATCAGATATTACTTTTTTCCTGTAACTTAAAAAAAGTATATATCGATTTTCATTGCTGTGAACATTTTACATTTACCATATGTGATATTCTGAACCATTTTAAATCTTGCATTACTATAAACCAGATACATGTGAGTGATTTTACTTAAAAACTCAGGTATAACATAACATCATGTGAGCCTCCATGGTTCTGTGATAGGACATAGGACTCTCAAGCCAAAGACAGTGGTTCAAAACCCATTAGAGACTGGCTCACACTTGACTATATGTCAAAATTGTCAAATATTTGATATTCAATAGCCAGTGATTAATGTGTTCTATAGTGGCGTCAGAAAACAAAACAAAAATATACATATAAGATCCATTTTTAGATGGATTTGAAAGCAGCTTTAAACACATTTGCATTCTGTATCTGTATTTATCTCAGGTAAGAAGATCAACCGCGTTGCATGTGGCT
The DNA here is from genome assembly GCA_032355785.1 of Symmetromphalus regularis. Classification (NCBI taxonomy): domain Eukaryota; kingdom Metazoa; phylum Mollusca; class Gastropoda; order Neomphalida; family Neomphalidae; genus Symmetromphalus; species Symmetromphalus regularis. The sequence goes on along the minus strand of JAULBS010079160.1, from coordinate 9,786 downwards.
CAGCTCACAGCCTCGCTTGGTCGACACACAAACCAGTGAGTGCTGGGAAACTTCCGGTCATCATTCCAATGGAGTACAACTATCTGCAGTCCGTGTCGGTGGTCACGCTGCGTAACAGATTGGTGCTGCTCCATCACTTCTCTGACCTCTTCTGTCCCTCCATCCCCATGTTTGACATGAAGGACCACATCGGTGCAGACCGTGACAGTGACGCGCCCACTGGATTAGACGCTCTCCGTGGAATTCTTGTTTCAACAGCAAAAGTGAGTTTGAAGAAAAGAATAACTGTCTTTAAAACATTGGTTTTTTTATGTTTTCACTTACTGAATAAGAGTGATTTTTGTAATGTTACTTGAATATAATAATCATACGGAGTAAGAGTAAAAGATGTCAAGCCCTTCTAGTGCTTTTATTTGGTATCTTATTTAACCTTAAAGTGGATTCTCTTCAGCACTGGTAAATCGGTCCAGTTTTATATGGAGTATTTCAAAAAAAAGTTTTTTTCAGCCATTCATTTAGTTTAAATCCATCCCAGATGTTGTACATTTAATGGTAAATATTGTAGAGAAATGTTGAAGCCATGGGCCCTTGGTTGAAGCTATCACTTATCAGGCTCAAAAGTGGGAAGAGCACATGCTTCCCCCCTCCCTCCAGTTCATATGGCCATGCTTATGTCTTGTGCTTTTTTATTTTAGGAGACTTCCTTCAGAAAGGTAGTGCAGGCAACAATGGTGCGAGATAAACAGCACGGACCAGTGGTGGAACTAAACCGAATCCAGGTAGACAAGTTTTAAATTACTTCGTATTATACTTTGTAAATTTACCCAGGAGCGGGATGTAGCTCAGATGGTAGAGTGTCCGCCTGTGAACCGATCAGTCGTTGGATCGATCCTTCTCAGTGGACCCATTTGCAGTTTGGGCTATTTTCCATTCCAGCCAGTAGTCCACAACTGGTTCATAAAAGGCTGTGGTATGTGCTGTCCTGTTATTTGGGATGGAGCATATAAAAGACACCTTGCTGCTTATCGGAAAGAGTAGCCTATGTGGCAGCAGTGGGTTTCCTCTAAATACATATGTGAGAATGACCATATGATTGACATCCAATAACTGATGATAAAATATAAATCAATGTATTCTAGAGGCGTCGTTAAATAAAACAAACTTTACTTTGTAGATTTACCCATTAAATATTTCATTTAACATTGTTAGTGTTTGTCTTCAGAACTGTTAAATCATATTAATACTTTCTGATGAGTTTGTTATTTGCATTGCTGCTTCTAATACCTTATTGTAACAGAATATGGATGATTGTAGGGTGAGATTGAATCTAGTCTCGCACTTATAAACCATTTTATAAACCTTTAATCTTTGATATCATTTAATCGTGTCTTCACAATTGATTGAATGTATTTGGCTGAATTTATTGTTGAGAAACCTAATCTCTGGTAAGCTAAGAACAAATTAAATTGTTAAATCCATGCTGATTTGTTGAAGGTTAAACGTTTTCGAAGTAAAGGTGGTTTTGCTGGACCGGACGGGGGGAAGTCAGTATTTGGTCAGATGGCAGCCAAGATGGCAGTGTTTGGACCTGATAGTCTGATGTTGCCTCATCGCGTCTGGAAGGTCAAATTTGTAGGTTAGTATTGTGTTAAAGTAGAGTATTGTGTACTAATATGCAGGTTCATAGGAGCTTGGGGTGGGGGCTTAGTCCCCCCACTCCCAAATCTCGCAGTTTTATCGCCAGTTTTTATTTTGGGTAAATATTCGCAGTTTTGCACCACACTTTTTATGCACCCTTAATAATTAGCCACCCCACTTTGAAAAATGACTCCCCCCACTCATTGAAAATCTGTTCTATGGGCCTGATATGCTATTAATTACTTTTCTCTTAACTAAATTGTTATATGATTTCTAAAATGAATAGCAATTTATTTTATAAACATTGCATTCTTCATGTTACCAATACTTTGTACTTCATTCTTATCTACTTACCACTGCTGATTGTGACACCCAACAGAAGAGTTTCATGTCATTATATATTAATAATAATTGTTTTCAGGTGAGAGTGTAGATGACTGTGGTGGAGGGTACAGTGAGTCGATTGCTGAGATGTGTGATGAGCTACAGAACGGCTCATTACCACTGCTGATTGTGACACCCAACGGAAGAGATGAGTCTGGGGCTAACAGAGACTGCTTCCTCCTCAACCCCATGTTGAAAAGCCTGGTCCATCAGAACATGTTCAGGTTTCTTGGTAAGTAGATGTTTGTTATTTATTAACACAGACAACGGCCCCTTTACACAGGATGGCGATCTTTGTGCCTCCGCTGTGTGACAAATAAAATGTGCTAGGTCACCGCTGGAGTCTCAAAGGAGGCAGAACAGTTGCCTAGGTCGGTCAAAGGTGGTACACAAGAGGTTCAGACATCGCCATGGTCGCCGTATATTTTTTGAACATGTTTTAAACAGTTGCACAAAGGTCGCCAAGGAAGATGGTTGCTTTAAGATGGCTCAAATGAGGCAGAAGAGAGTCACAAGCATTGCTGTGGTTGCAGAATGGAGGCACAGTGGTCGCCCAATGGTCACCAAGTAATAGATGTGTTCTGCTGCAATTTTTCTCGTCAATCAAGGGACGCCTAAGAGGCAGAAGCATGGCTGAAAGGTCACCCAGTGATTGTGGTAGTTGCCATTGGTCACTGATGATGGCACAGAGGAGGCTTAATGGTTGCCCAGACATTACTCGGGGGAGGTAGGCAGGTGGCTCAGTGGAGGCACAGGTCGCTCGTAGATCACCATTAAAATGCCCGATAATTGCATTTTTGATGGTTCAAGGGAGGCACAAGGATCCCTGGTGCATAGAAACCGGATTTTCTGGGTTTAGGTGACCATTGAGTGTCCTGGCCATGTTCTGGTCGCTCAAAGCTGGCACAAAGGTCAATCAAAGCTGGCACAAAGGTCAATCAAAGCTGGCACAAAGGTTGAGAGGTTGAGGCTCTGTGTAAATATGGTATTAGGAACCAGCATTGTTCTTATAAAACATTTTAAATTCTGCTCTTTGTTTTTTTTTACAAAGTTCAAAGACATTAGTGTCTGCAATGCTATATAAATTCTGTGATGTTCTGAAATAAGGGCTTTAAAAGTGTTATAAAGTTATTTGGACTAAGGAGGCATTTTTGGTTTAATTTCACTTTCATTGGTTCTTCAGTATTTATGAAATGAAATTTTATGCCTTCTCTCTTTATAAATGGTTTGCCGTTTTACTTCTTGAGCAATTAAAAGACAAATCCAAAATGGCCACCATCACATCTGGCTGGATAATGAGACTTTCAGTTTTGCAGTTTATTAAGTAACCTAAGTGACGGTACATCTGTATTTTAGCTGCTAAGGGTATTTGTGTTTGTTACTTAGTGAATAATAAATATTTTCTCTTCTGTGCAGGATATTTGATTGGGATTGCTATCCGCAGTGGCAGCCCTCTCAGTCTCAATCTTGCTGAGCCTGTATGGAAGCAGCTGGCCGGCATGCCAGTGACCATCAGCGACCTCACCGAGGTGGACAAGGACTTCATACCAGGTATAAATTTACATTATAACATGCTAGTGGTAGATGTTTTCATAATAATTATTTATGAGTATTATTAAACAAAATGTCGCCATTACAACATCAATGAGTTCTTTATAATTAATTTGGAATGAAATGCTTTTGTGTGCTAGTGAATTCAAGAAAGTAAATTATAATTTTTGGTCACATACCAAGGATAGTAATGGGTTCATCAGAGGTTTTATATGATAGCAATAATGTACTCGTTATTTTTTCTATGAAGTCTTCTTTTGTTTATGTATCCACTTTCATATATGAAAAAAAAACCATGTTCTTTTATAATTTGATTTAATGTCTAAAACTGATGATTTTAATATTAATGCTTTGATTAATTATTATTATTGCTTTATATGTTTATGCATTTGAACTTGTTATTTATGTGGTTACATGGTTACTTGAACTTGTTATTTATGAGTTCATATTTTTGTCCAGGTCTTATGCATGTCATATTTTATGGAGTTAATATTTGTGCCAAGTCTGATGTTCATCAAGAAGATGAGCGAGGAGACATTATCCGGTCTGGGGGAGGGGGGATATTTAAAGTGTGCCATTTGGCATGGGCTTACGATTTTGAGGGGGCCTAATTCCCCTGGTATTTAGCACCGATTACAAAAATACAGACATTTCTTATCTGGCCTGGGCCCATTACCAGCATTGCATGAGCCTGGACATTACATACAAAAGATATGTCATACTGATTAATTATTAATATTGCTTTATGTGTTTATTTTTTTGCTCGTTGTTATTTACAAGTTAATATTTGTGACAGGTTTGATGTGCATCAAGGAGATGAGCGAAGAGACACTGCGCACCACAGATATGTCATATAGCATCCCCAGTGCTAGCGGAGAGGAAATCCACCTCGGATCCAAGCATTCCAGAATCACACCAGAGAACCGCGCTGAGTACATCAAACTGTCCATGGCCCATAGGTTAGCAATTCATTACAGATGATGATAGTGATTTGCAGTTCTCTTCTTTTCTAAATCTCTCATTCTTAGCTTACAGGCAAGTTTTGCATAATATCTTTTAATAACAAACAAAATTGAAAAGTTTTAATTTTATACTCTGTAAAAAGTTTAAGTTATTACAATTGTAAAATTTATAACTATTATTTTCATTATTTTTATTGTCTTTCAGATTACATGAGTTTGACAGCCATACTAAGTTAGTGCGTGAAGGAATGTCTAAGGTTATACCAGTTCCTCTTTTGTCTCTCTTCACTGGATTCGAGCTTGAAACTATGGTTTGTTTGATAATACATTTTTATTATATTGTAATACATCAATAATAGTATAAATGAAGGTTATGTCATCTTCCTTGTTATTGAAGTGTAATGGTAAACCATCTGGGTGATAAGCTAATAACGTAATCAACTTTTGGCAGTTTCTGACTAACAAGTGTCCAGTGTGTTGAATTACATAGTTTTCAATAGTAAATGAAAAAGTGATTTTGTTTATATATTTTTAAAACATTTGTTTGAATGTGAGTGAGTGAGTGAGTGAGTGAGTGAGTGAGTGAGTGAGTGAGTGAGTGAGTGAGTGACAGACAGACAGACAGACAGAAAGAGAGACAGAAAGAAAGAAAGAAAGAGAGAATCTTGAATATCTGCATGGCTTGTTATTAGCAGTTTTTGTAAAAATATACTTTTTTTTTGGTTAACCGTCTGGCATTAGTCATTCTGTTTCCGAGTGGCAAGTTTTGTTACAATTTGGATATGCTACTGCAGATGATTTTGTTAGAAGCAGGTGAATGTCACCTTTGATCACCACTGTTGATTAGTTACAGCTGTTATTTGACTTGTTTTAGGTGTGTGGAAGTCCCGACATCCCTCTAAACCTTCTCAAGTCGGTGGCCACCTACAAGGGGATTGATGTGAACGCCTCACTGGTTCAGTGGTTCTGGGAGGTCATGGAGGAATTCACCAACACAGAGAGGTCGCTGTTTTTACGCTTTGTGTGGGGTCGTACCCGCCTACCTCGAACCATTGCAGATTTCAGGGGCCGTGATTTCGTACTACAGGTAATAACCATTGATGGAAAAAGTTTATATCTGAGTCAGTAGTGTTAAGTATTTTGTATATTTCTAATGTGCGAACTTTTAATATCTTCATCATCCAAACACCTAGAACAATTCAGACCATAAATCACAGCCTAGATCATTCAGTTATGTCTGGAAGGTTCAGAGGGTGAAAAATTAAAATGTGATGTGAATTGATCCATCAGGCTTTAATTATAAATTAATACTACTGCATCGTACAAATTTAGAGCCTCAATGGTCTAATGGTAGAACGTCGGACTCGCAAGCTGATGACAGTGGTTCAAAACATGTTGGAGGCTGGCTCACACTTGACTATGTCTAAATAACAAAATGTTTGACATACAATAGCCAATGATTAATAAATCGTTGTGCTCTTGTGGTGTCATTAAAATATTTAAAAAACAAAAAAAACACCCAAATATATGAATTTAACATGGAAATAACAGCCCAAATTGGTTAGTTTTTCTCACTGGCTGATTACATTACATAAAAATTACACATAGGCTGGATATACTTCCAGCTTAACTATATAAAATCAGACTGGATTAGGTTGGAAAATATGTTGATTTGTTGCCCTGTGCAGTGCACACTAAATGTTTACATTATGTAACTATATTTTGTGGGCAGACTGCAAAAACCAGTTATGTCCATTTTGTCAATTTTGGTAAACTTAATTTTTAACTTTAAAATCATTTTTCTCAAAAGTACTATTTTAGATATAATTGGTTTTTTTTACATTCAGCCCTCGATTTGTATAATGATCATGTACAGCCAGGCAAACTGTGAATGATGATTACTTGGTTTGATTGTTCTGCAGGTTTTAGACAAGTACAATCCACCAGACCACTTTCTTCCTGAGAGCTACACCTGCTTCTTCCTGCTCAAAATGCCACGATACTCCTGTAAACCAGTCCTCAAAGAGAAACTCAAATATGCTATCCACTTCTGCAAGTCTATCGACACCGACGACTACGCTCGCGTCGCTCTCACAGGAGACACTCTTGTGGAGGATTCTCCGGAAGCCAGTGACGACACGGATGCCATGGACAGCATAGAATCAGATGGAGAAATCTCCGATTCCGATTGTTGAGATGTCACTACGTGATACAAACTGAGACTGACAGTTGATCGTGGTCAGATGAGGCAGGCTGTGGTTGATGTTCTGATTGATAATGAAATTTAGATAGGAAAAAATAAATTCATTGCAACCAAATAGAACATCATGTTAAAATGTTACAATTTGAAACAGTACATCAAATCCTGACAAGTGGTTTGATCCAAATGTATGACATTAAATTTTATACTAGTGACTGAGACTGAAAACACACTAAATATCATTAACAAATAGTGAAAATATTGAATTCCTTTTAAGTTTTTTTCTCTTGTAATGTCAGCAAATATGTAACCGTGGTTTTGTGAATAGTATTGGCCATGTTGTGATATTTCAGCAGAGACTCTACTGTGGTAATTAGAAAGGTATTGGCCATATTGTGATATTAATGTTTGCTGACATTGTGAAGCACTGTTGATGTCTGTTTTTAAGTCTGAAGACATACTGGTGAAGAGTGTTCTCTATGATCTCTCTCTCTCTCTGATTCTTATGAAAGAAATTTCTGTGAATCAGTTTCAGTGTTTTCATACGGTTCTTTACAGTGAATATAACATTTTAAACCACATTTCTTAATGAATATTATTGATATGGTTGAAAATAAACAGTGTCCTACATATTATAACATGTGCAATGATTAATTCATGATGGTTACATACGTCGATAGGATGTTCATGTGTTTATGTACTTGTTAATAGATTAATGAATGAAATACTGTTTGTGTGTTTATGCCGTTTTTATAACATTAATGCCAAATTCGCACATAGGGAAGGGGCTGGGGTGCATATTAGATTTTATTTAGTATTTTGTCATAGTGCATACACTGTTTACTCTCAGATGGGAAGGGGGTGGCGTGTTTGTTGTTATTTGTTTACCTTTATGTCATAGAGTAGACACAGGTTTGCTCTCACATGGGAAGGGAGTGGCAGGTATGTTCTATTTTGTTTAGCATTATGTCATATAGAGTGTTCAAAGTTTACTTTCACATGGGAAGGGGGTGGCCTGTGAGTTATTTTGTTTGGCATAGAGTATAAACATAACATATCATTGTAATCTCTAAGTACAAGTTTGACAGAACATGGGATTTTATTTTCATATCGTGAAATGTCATAGTTCAAATCACAATGCTAATTACACAAATAACAAAGTGAGTAAATTGCATTTTAATTTTTGTTTATATATGGTTAATATTATCTTAATGTCTCTCACTGTCACAATGTAAATATTAACTGTTTGAATTTATGAACAAAAAGTTATTAAAAAAAAATAATACATTATTTTGACCATACTGGTTTTCATTTTGATTATCATCGTTACATTAAATCACATGATGAAATTGACATATCGCTGGTCATGAGAATTATTAGGATTGTCTCGGTCTGGAAATGTTTGACCATTATCCAGTACTAATAAATATGCTGTTTTATTCTTTAATTATAAGAGAAATCTCTTGAGATAACAAGACTGGATTTTGTTCATTTTTTTAAATTTTATTTTGTTAAGGATTAAGAGTTAGCTATTTTTAGTTTTGCTTAGCAGGAAAACTTTGTACATGCTGTCACACAATGCCATGTTTTTTTCATTATATCATCACATTGTAGAAACACATCAAATTATTATTTTAGCACTAATGTCCACACCTAGATTATTAAAACTAAATATGTTGATATGAAGATTATCTCAGAAATTTCAGTTAAATTTTGCTGTGGATAGATCTTTAATGATTCTAATTTTGTAGAATGTGTGATTTTGTCTTTTTTTTTAACATGAATACATTTATACTGCTTTCAAACTTTATCTGCAAATGTCTAATATTTCAATGGAATATTCTTGTAATTAACAGATCCTTCTTGTGAACTATACCTTAGAATTATCTCTTTGCATTGCTTTTCAATTTGAAAATGGCAATTATTTGTAACATTTGCGCCAGTTTACTTGGTCAAAGAATTAAACAGTATTCAGTTTTGTCTGTGATGGTTTTAATGCATTTTTAATGTTATGTGTTTGTGAGAAAGAATGGCTGTATGAGTAATTTATTTATTATGATTATTAATATTGCATCCATGTAGGTGTGTTCTTTCTGAAGAACATTTATCGTTTACACATTTTAGAAATATTTGCTGATGCTTCTAGTGTAACAAAAACTTACGACTTTTATTATTTATATTTTCAAATTGATCATATTACAAAGACCCTGTCAATAGGTTTGGATATGAGATTTGTGATTTCACATCTTGGCAGAAAGCGTATTTCAGCAGTTCCCACACAGAAACGCGATATTAAAACAATATTTGTTACCCTGTGAGGTGTTTGTGTTATTTGTGATATTAGTGTTCTAACTTTCAAGATTAATTGTTTAATCATTCATAGAAATTTTATTAATTCTAGATATTTGGTATCATAGATACAATATTTTAATTCTTGTCTTAGTAAGTAAGGAAAAATGGGGAAAAAACTCCTTTATAAAATATTTGGATATTCATAGCAATAAGCCAATAAAAAGATAAATGTATTTTCATGGAGAAAGCAAAAACAACTTTTGTACTTGTAACAGTTGTAGGCAAGGCACAAAATGGCTACATAATATTAGCTCTATGTGGCAAACAAAATTGTACTGATCTCATATTAAAATTTTGTCAACATTTTCTAGTTTGTTTGTTGAACTAGAATCTTACTACTGTGTTACTAGCATAATTAATGTTGTAAGACTTGTATTTATGTGTCGTATACTTTGTGTCCGACGTCCTGCAGTTATTGTACAGTTTTGTCATATTTCATTTCTTTGTGATGGGATTCATCAAGAGGTATACATGTACTTTGTCAAAAATTGAAATTGCTTTAAAAAGCACAACTAAAATATATTATGGAATTAATTACTTGTTTGTTTTAATTTGTAATAAAATTTCCTAGATGTTTACATTTGATTTCATTACTTCAAAATAATCCATGGAAGCAAGGGCGAAAATCCGTTCCTGAAAGTGGGAGGGGGGGGGACAGAACATACCCTTGTCCAAAAAATGGGGGGGCTGACCTTTCTG